>VMBQ01000021.1:0-25000 GCA_007657795.1 Dreissena rostriformis | reverse complement strand
GTTCCACGAGTATGTAAGAATTGTTTGATTTGTGCTTTTTCTTTGAAACGTCATAAAAGAATTCACTCTTTTGATATAGACACTTGGAACAATTGACTAGCATTAATAGTATAGTCCGTATTTATTTCTTGATCTATTTCTTAAATACAAAGTGAAAGTGCACTAAAATAGCATTGACTTTAGTTTGACCTTTAAAAGACCTTGACATTGTTTGCTCGTATTATGTAGCCTATTATATTATGAGTTTGTGGACGTTAGAAAGGAGGATGAAAGCAACTGAGCAAACATAGGGTAGACCATTGCGCTTGTTCAATAAATTCCAAAGTTTGGACGCCCCTTTAAATAGAACGCCATCTTGGCGTTCAGAGCAAGAAATGTTTATGTTCGAATCTTATATAAAAGGTGGCTTGGCACATTCCATGGCTTTCTTTACACAGTGAATATTGTCGGAATCACCACACGTGTAACTGAATACCCTAGCCTTTAATTTTCAACAGTACAATTGAACTATTTATTGATGGATGAATGTTAACTCCTCATATCGTCAACCTTCTTATTATATTCTTCTTGTTATAGTATTAGTAATAATAATAATAATAATCATTATTATTTAAATTATTATTATCATTAATTTTCACAACAGTAAATTAATGAAATATTGTACACACATATTTATGTTGTTTTGAAACAGAATGTCATTGACCTTTTCCTTTATGAACTGAAATGGCAATACTTTAACCAACGTCATAAGTATCAATTTCCCTGCAGATGTGTCATCCAATGATCTCACGTGAATGTAATGTAACCTTCGTGCAAGAGATTTCATATTACTATTATTATTCCGTAATGTGTCCTTTAAAAAACTTTGAAATTATTTAAATTTCACGGTGCATTTGTCACAAGAATCTCACATTATCTTATTGGTCAAGTTGTCTCCAAACATTCGGTGCAGTCAGTGATCTTAAAGAAAGCGATTCTGTTCGTCCAGATCATTCAATAACTTCTATAAATTACCAACTACGCCCTCTAAAGGGTCAACTCTCAAGGTCATATTGCAAAGTCCGTTCGTTGTAAGTTGCGAGCTACTTTGCGTCTTTCATGACTCGAAAATCAAAGGTGACCACAGTGTTTTCAATTAAATAAACTTAATTAAGACAATTTTCAGTTTTTAACATTTCCGAAAGTTCTTTTTTTTTTGTCAAGTCATCCAATTACTTCCTTTTTATGTGATGTTCAGTCTTTTCAGCAAGTAGCCACTTCGAAATTCCCTAAATTCCATACTATTGTCACTCGGGTTGTAATTTTAAACTGGTGGATATTTGAATTATATGATCAACAAACCATTTATGANAGTGAAAGTGCACTAAAATAGCATTGACTTTAGTTTGACCTTTAAAAGACCTTGACATTGTTTGCTCGTATTATGTAGCCTATTATATTATGAGTTTGTGGACGTTAGAAAGGAGGATGAAAGCAACTGAGCAAACATAGGGTAGACCATTGCGCTTGTTCAATAAATTCCAAAGTTTGGACGCCCCTTTAAATAGAACGCCATCTTGGCGTTCAGAGCAAGAAATGTTTATGTTCGAATCTTATATAAAAGGTGGCTTGGCACATTCCATGGCTTTCTTTACACAGTGAATATTGTCGGAATCACCACACGTGTAACTGAATACCCTAGCCTTTAATTTTCAACAGTACAATTGAACTATTTATTGATGGATGAATGTTAACTCCTCATATCGTCAACCTTCTTATTATATTCTTCTTGTTATAGTATTAGTAATAATAATAATAATAATCATTATTATTTAAATTATAATTATCATTAATTTACACAACAGTAAATTAATGAAATATTGTACACACATATTTATGTTGTTTTGAAACAGAATGTCATTGACCTTTTCCTTTATGAACTGAAATGGCAATACTTTAACCAACGTCATAAATTTCAATCTCCCGGCTAATGTGTCATCCAATGATCTCACGTGAATGTAATGTAACCTTCGTGCAAGAGATTGCATTACTATTATTATTCCGTAATGTGTCTTTTAAAAAACTTCGAAATTATTTAAATTTCACGGTGCATTTGTCACAAGAATCTCACATTATCTTATTGGTCAAGTTGTCTCCAAACTTTCGCTGCAGTCAGTGATCTTAAAGAAAGCGATTCTGTTCATCCAGATCATTCAATAACATCTATAAATTGCAAATTACGCCCTCTAAAGGGTCAACTGTCAAGGTCATATTGAAAAGTCCGTTCGTTGTAAGTTGCGAGTTACTTTGCGTCTTTCATGACTCAAAAATCAAAGGTGACCACAGTGTTTTCAGTTTTAACATTTCCGAAAGTTCATTGTTTTTTTGTCAAGTCATCCAATTACTTACTTTTTATGTGATGTTCAGTCTTTTCAGCAAGTAGCCACTACGAAATTCCCTAAATTCCATACTATTGTCACTCGGGTTGTAATTTTAAACTGGTGGATATTTGAATTATATGATCAACAAATCATTTATGAGCCCTGGTATAACGCTAGTCCCGGGCGGTCCAGTGACACGAAGAGTTTAAAAGTTCAAACGCCATCTTCAATTTAAACCAAAATAAAAACATATCAAATTTGGGTACTAGCTGGTCTATTTCTTTCAGCATCATGGCTTATATATTAGACGTCTTTCAGTGTGGAGATTAACTCGCCTTTGCCCTCTTGATCGACTGACCTAAAACACCACCGCTTACTGTGATTTAGTATTTTAATTTATCCTTTCATGGCAAGTGTATTCGTGTCTATAAAATGTCCCGGACAGTCCCAATAAGGCCAGTGACACGCTTTTATAGCGCGTGCGCGTAGATTTTCATGTAATTAATGGTTGCACATAAGGTTGCGTATTATTTATGAATCTTGAAAATGAAACATTGAAAGCACAACCACCATCCCCACCACAACCACTGTGTCACTTTGAATGTATTGGCTCATATCGATAACGCCCCTTATATGTTTTGTTATTTACGATAAAGTTCTAATTCGTGTAATAATGGTCTGAATTTTTTAATTATTCGTTTAGTTCTTATGAAAACGATAATCTTGACTTTGAATATAGCGTCCAATTTCATCCCTTTTGGCTTTTTAAAACATAAATGCATTTAAACCCATTACATATCAGTTGAAGGCACGTCTAGTTAAGGACCCGAATCCTGTATAGCTGAAAACAAACTATAATGATAATCTTTTTCGAACTGTGGCTAAAATATAACGTTTAAACCAGTTGTATTAAGGTTTGAAGAAGAATCAATAGGTTTTCCTAACGGTAACGTATATTAATAATATAATAATAATAATGTTATTGATAATTTATAACTTGCGATATCGATAATTTGAAATGTCGAGAAAATACTGTTTAGTTTAACTTAAGATTAAACCTAGGTCTGTATACGGTCTATGTTCTAGTCTGTGCTAGAACACTAAAAAACTAAAACCGTCTCGCCACTCGTAAACATATGTGGCGTGTTCTGAGAAAACTGGGCAAAATGCTTGTGCGTTAAGTGTCATCCCAGATTAGCCTGTGCAGTCCGCACAGGCTAATCCGGGACGACACTTACCGCCTAAACTAGATTTTCGCTAAGAACAGATATCATTTAAACCAACAATTCCATAAAAGCGGAAATTGTCGTCCCTGATTAGCCTGTGCGGACTGCACAGGCTAATCTGGGATGACAATTTACGCACAAGCATTTTGCCCAGTTTTTTCAGAACACGCCACATATACGCTCTTGTCTGTAAATACATTTATCTTCATTGAGGAACCCCATTTTCCAGGTTCTTTTTTAGGAATTAATTTTTAACACATTAGCCTATAAGTCACCCGAATCTCCAATCGATGCCTTGCGAATAACTTTTGTGAACAAAAAGTGTATTTTCTTTACGGCTAGTTCGACACTGCATTTTGCATATTTTTTGTTATTTTGGGAAACTCATTTTTGTGTGTTGTTTTATCTGAGACGCGCAAAGCCTAAACTGCCTAGTGTATTGAGCAGAATGTTGTACTCATTCACATAATGAAACAATGAATTATTTCTACGCCGTTTTACGAAACATGTTTGGTTGTAAGTCATTACGAGTAAAGGAAATTAGAAGAGATAGAACCGTTGCTGATATGTGGTAATTGCTATTACCATTTCCATAATAATGGTTTTGGTTTACCCGTAAAGATCTAGTGTAGTATCAAATATCCGGTTATTTGACGGTTGTGGCTATATCATTTTTGCATAAATATTTAGTCCACTATCATGGCGTTTTTTTGAAATATTAAACCGCATGGAAACAACTTAAGCGAAACCTAATAGTCGGGTCTAGTATGCAAATGTAGGAAATAATTAATGTTCACTCGAAATCTGATCCACGGTTTTATTCGATGATAATAATAGTAGAGGCATGCAGTACCCCGGAACAAACTTGGGGGGGGTGTGATAATGCTAGATTCATCGTGGAGTCTTTCTTTTGTATTTTGTCTCTGGGCAGACGTATTTCAATGTAAGTACTCTTACACGTTTAAGTGTATATCTTTTAAATTCGCATGCCTTTTCCGTTATAATATGACGTTTGCATGTGCAATAATTAATTTAAATGATGTTTTCTAAAAGACATTGGTATTATAACATAATACAACATACGTTTAGCATAATTAATTAAACTATAAGTAAACCATAAAACTATACAACCCATAATTATAATGAGGTTGGCATCATAATTACGGAATGGAGCGTTACTCGGTTCAAAACAACATTAACATAGTATCGTATGACTGTTTTATTATAATAACGATAAGTCAGTATTTAAAAACCTTTTATATTTAACACGTTACCTTCGTCGCAAAACAACAACCAACAAAAAACACCAATGCATGTTAGCTCACTGCAAATTTGTTTTGAAACTGTATAAATTATTATCTACACCTGTCGTTTTCCCTGATATCCTAGGCGAAATGAAATATATAAGTCGTATCAACTATCAAATACGCTTTAAGGAAGCAATGATCGGGTGCATCTAAATTGCCAAGAATTACGTAACACAATTGAAAACACGATCATGGATATCGGGGCAAGGTGAAACAGGAGAGGGGTTACCCCATACATAGTTTGCGGTAGGTAATTCCGTCAAGTTCTTGGCTTTGTTCCGTATTGAAAATGCATTTTCAGCATGAACCTGATGATCGGCGTTGTTCTGCGTTATTTTGTCTCCCGAACGTCTCGAATACAGCTTGAGTGAGGTAATATCCCTTAATCCTGGTTTAAACCCACAATGCTTAATATTGACCGTTCCGAGGCGGTGGCCCCAGCTTTAATTATTATGTTTAATGTTGTGTTCTATGTATTTGTTTTGTATTTCACATGCAAGTGAATTTACAGGGAATGCTCACTCGCATAAAAAATACGTATGGAGAAAAAAAAACATGAAAAAGCTAAGTATATTATACTGATAAGTGAAACCCGTAACATACTGATAGTTATTCAACTAGATTTATCTAATACTAATTTTGTATGAGCTAATATGGTCTCGAGTGCTCTATATGAAAATAAAAATTAAAATATCTGCAGAAGCACATAACCTCAGGTTGTGTTTTGAGCTTCAAACGGAAACGCGATACTGTAAACATTAATTTTGATTGCAGTTTTGATTTTTGGGATTTGGTATTGACACAAAGCGGATTACATCTATCTCATTTGGGAAAGAAGTATTGCAATTATGGAACGTTGCTTAAACCTTTGATCTTACTTAATCCAAATCAAAACAAAACAAGTGTGTTTTTTTATATAGCATGGCATACCCGTAGCCAGGGGGGGGGGCGTTGGGTGCGTTCTTTTACTATAAGTTGCACACAACTTTATTCGACGCAAGAACGGTAATTATCTTTTCCCGGAATCCAGTTCAAGTCTTCGTATTTAAGCGTTACAATAATGTTTAATTCAATAGGCTACCGACAGGTCACCTTATAATTAATTTCTCGATGAAGTCATTTCCAAGATAGCGCTAGATTTTTTATTTACAACTTTTAACCGTAGAATTGTTGAAATCAATAGAAGTTTTGACAGCAAAATGCGAGAAGATCTAAGAAGCCGGTCCTGACGAAGGTGAAAGGTTACTTGTAGGTTCGCTTAAATAGTTAACTAAGTATTATTTTTAATGTTGTATTAATTCATAGATTAAAAGTTAAATGATGATCTTCATATCAGTACTGTATAGTATTTTCTAGTTTAATGAAAAAATGTACAATTTTCAATAGTAATATTTGATTTATTTATTTAATAAGAAAACGTTATACTGTTTATCCACTGAGTCATCTTTAAACTGTCTGAAAGATATGAAAACTATAATTGTAAATAAAAATTACCTGATTGTCACTGAGTATTGTCAATGACAGTAAAATTTCATATAAACATGCTCTATAACTTCCGTCTCTATAACTTCCGTCTCTAAATACAGAAAAAAAGTCACCAGAATGCAGGATTTCACGTTTCATTTTCAAAATTTTCTTTGGGGAGGACCCAAACCCCTCTCGCATCTTCACCCTTCGCAACTTCGTGACTCAATAACAATCGTAATGGGTAATTCGCACCCCCCTTTTCAAACTCGGCTACGGGCCTGGCATGTTCCGTCCAATATAACAGGTAAGTTATCAACGGCTTGCAACCACCCCACCCTATCAATCAGAATCTTCATTTTTTACAGTAATAGCGTAACCACAGAAACAAAAAACTGCGTTAACGTTTGAGTTAGTTAATTGAAAGTGTTTTGAAAATTCGAAAAACTTGTGGTTGAAATCATTTATATTGTTTTCCTGTTTCTGAAAATAATCATGAACCCTTTTGTCTTGTATCATTTGTTTTCTAATAATAAACTCGCACATTTTAGCGATGGTAAATATTTCTTTTGTAGCTGAACATAGAAAATTGGAACGAAAGTTAAATTCATTCATCAGTGTAAGCATGTAGAGATAATATAGGTAATTTAATACATTTTCATGCAAACTGATTATCTCTGACAGTTACTGTTGTTCTATTAAACGAAGCATTTACCACTTCTAGACCAAGAAGTACGACCTATGTGGATTGGAAAATGGCAATTAAAGCCACACCATGAAAATGGCACGCTTTTGCAGGCTTTGTTTGCGAATGTATTGGTTTGCAAATATACAGCATGCTCTTCCATTTTTCAGTTAGTGTGTACTCTGTTTCTCTGAAATTTTTGCTTCATCCCTGGTAAAATGTATTACATAATTAGATATGTGTATATCGTTAATCTGATATCCGCTTACATATATTTTCATCTTTAAAGGAAACCACATGTGTTCACGTTTATGAAATGTTTAATGCTGGTTCGATACTCTTGATTTACGAGAAGACATTCATACCAATAGCTGATGAGATGAACACATTGCGTATTGGCTATCGTCAATCTTCTGTCATTTATAGCAACACAACCAAATGATTTATCTGAAAAGAACATTTACACAATTTTGATAATGATATTTGGTTCATTTTATGAAGCACCTTTGATTTTCAGAGTAACGTGTTAACCACATATTAACGTCAGGCATTATTTATACTTTTATAGCCTCTTTAATGTTCAAATCATCGAAATTTTCGAAATATAGTTCGTAAAATAAAGTAAACATATAAATTATCAGTGTTCCTAATAGCAAAAGCCAAAATGTCATTTGTCCTGTTTGATGACATTTTCAACTTGTACGTTACTATTAAATATACGCTCAATAAGACATGATCTTTAGATAACATAAGTATGTCATTGATTATCGGATTTTGTTACAAGTGATTTCGAATGTCAACGTTAGACATCAGAATCANTGTTTTTTTTTTATATAGCATGGCATACCCGTAGCCAGGGGTGGGGGGCGTTGGGTGCGTTCGCACCAAACCTTGTATGACGAGTAAAACAAATGTACTATAAGTTGCACACAACTTTATTAGACGCAAGAGCGGTTATTATCTTTTCCCGGAATCCAGTTCAAGTCTTCGTATTTAAGCGTTACAATAATGTTGAATTCAATAGGCTACCGACAGGTCACCGTATAATTAATTTCTCGATGAAGTCATTTCCAAGATAGCGCGAGATTTTTTATTTACAACTTTTAACCGTAGAATTGTTGAAATCAATAGAAGTTTTGACAGCAAAATGTGAGAAGATCTAAGAAGCCGGTCCTGACGAAGATGGAAGGTTACTTGTAGGTTCGCTTAAATAGTTAAATAAGAATTATTTTTAATGTTGTATTAATTCATAGATTAAAAGTTAAATGATGATTTTCATATCAGTACTGTATAGTATTTTCTAGTTTAATGAAAAAATGTACCATTTTCAACAGTAATATTTGATTTATTTATTTAATTAGAAAACGTTATACTGTTTATCCACTGATTCATCTTTAAACTGTGTGAAAGATATGAAAACTATAATTGTGAATAAAAATTACCTGATTGTAACTGAGTATTGTCAATGACAGTAAAATTTCGTATAAACATGCTCTATAACTTCAGTCTCTAAATACAGATAAAAAGTCACCAGAATGCAGGATTTCACGTTTCATTTTCAAAATTTTCTTTGGGGAGGATCCAAACCCCTCTCGCATCTACCCCCTTCGCAAATTCGTGGCTAAATAACAATCGTAATGGGTAATTCGCACCCCCTTTTAAAACTCGGATGAGGGCCTGGCATGTTCCGTCCAATATAACAGATAAGTAAATACCAACGGCTTGCAACCACCGCCCTATCAATCAGAATCTTCCTTTTTTACAGTAAAAGCGTAACGACAGAAACAAAAAACTGCGTTAACGTTTGAGTTAGTTAATTGAAAGTGTTTCGAAAATTCGAAAAACTTGTGGTTGAAATCATTTATATTGTTTTCATGTTTCTGAAAATAATCATGAACCCTTTTGTCTTGTATCATTTGTTTTCTAATAATAAACTCGCACATTTTAGCGATGGTTAATATTTCTTTTGAAGCTGAACATAGAAAATTGGAACGAAAGTTAAATTCATTCATCAGTGTAAGCCTGTAGAGATAATATAGGTAATTTGTCACATATAAATGCAAACTGATTATCTCTGACAGTTACTGTTGTTCTATTCAACGAAGCATTTACCACTTCTAGACCAGGAATTACGACTTACGCTTTTGCACGCTTTTTTTTCGAATGTATTGGTTTGCAAATATACAGCATGCTCTTCCGTTTTTCAGTTAGTGTGTACTCTGTTTCTCTGAAATTTTCGTTTCATCCCTGGTAAAATGTATAACATAATTAGATATGTGTATATCGTTAATCTGATATCCGCTTACATATATTTTCATCTTTAAAAGGAAACAAAATGTGTTCACGTTTATGAAATGTTTAATGCTGGTTCGATACTCTTGATTTACGAGAAGACATTCATACCAATAGCTGATGAGATGAACACATTGAGTATTTGCTTTCGTCAATCTTCTGTCATATAGCAACACAACCAAATGATTTATCTGAAAAGAACATTTACACAATTTTGATAATGATATTTGGTTCATTTTATGAAACACCTTTGATTTTTAGAGTAACGTGTTAACCACATATTAACGTCAGGCATTATTTATACTTTTATAGCCTCTTTAACGTTCAAATCAACGAAAATTTCGAAATATATTTCGTAAAATAAAGTAAACATATAAATTATCAGTATTCCTAGTAGCAAAAGCCAAAATGTCATTTGTCCTGTTTGATTACATTTTCGACGTGTACGTTACTATTAAATATACGCTCAATAAGAAAAAGTCTTTAGATAACATAAGTGTGTCATTGATGATCGGATTTTGTTACAAGTGATTTCGAATATCAATGTTAGACATCAGAATCAACGTGTTACACAAACGTATTACACAAACGTTACTGGGGAACATAACACATATTGAATCTTAATCTTTAACTTAAAAATAATGTTTTTACTTTGATTTGTAAGCAAATAAACAATAGCTTTGAGGTTTGATGCGTAGGAATTAAACCCCTTCCAAATTAGAATTGAAAACAGCTTTACTTAATTCAAAAATGTTGTTATTCCATATTCGTACATTTTTCCTTCGCTTGCGATTGTGCTTTATTAAACGATGTAGTATTCTAGTATATATATATATATGATGAATACCTTTAAAAATGGAATGATGTTTTTAAGTATAATGATTTAATTTGGCACAAAGACGCGAAGATAAATACGAATTAATATTTAATATTCTATTATGAAATCCTCTTCCAAAGAAAAGTAACTATCCTTTACATTTTTGGCACATACGCAAAGAGCTTTACATAATGGTCATTTTGAGGATCTTTGATATAAAATAAGCAACAATATAAACTCTTTCATCTTTTTCAATCCGATCATAGCAGCATAATGTGTTAATGTAGTCACATATTTTCTTTCATTATTTTCCAGCAAGTTATACAGACAGTTATATGCCTCTGTTATGCCAATCACTGGTAGTTGAGCTGTTTAATCTTTAATGATGTAACACAAGAAGCAAACAAAAAAAGTTATGAATTTATAGATTTGCCAAATCTTATGAAGATAGGAAAGAGTCGACGGAGAAATATTTTGATATTACTTGCCTCTGTGACATTTGGTCACAATATCTTATAACGATTTATTAAATTTGTTGTTGAATAAACTAAAATTTAAATGTATATGGTTCAAACTGATTTGGCACTATCTATATAATTGCCAACATAAATGTTTATACACACCCTTTGTGGATTTGTTGCACATAAATAACAGGCTAGTTGGATAAACGAAGATCTTCTATATCAACCATGTGGGTACAAACATTAATGTTCGCTCAGTTTGATACGCTAAAATATACAAAAACACGTACAATATTTTGTCTTGACTGTACAATCTTGGCGTTTGACAACAAGAGAGTTATAATAAAAGTATCTAAGTAATTAATAAGTACAATACCATTGATCTAAGGAGGGCGCATCCTGTATACTGCGATGATTTGTTTACAGATTGAAACCTAAAGATTCTTGAATACAAACATGTTGTGGTTTCCCTGTAACTATCGCAGATGAAGAAAAATCCGTATCACTTGTGAAAATGGTTCTGACCAGACTCGTGAATACAAACATGTCGTTGGTTTCCCCGTTACAACCGCAGATGTAGGAAAATCTGTATCACATGTGAACTGGCTCTCATCAGAAATGTGCTTTTTGTTATACATGAAATGAAGACTGATTTAACATAAATTTATTTTCCTTTTTTATCTTTCTCTCCAATCATATAAGCTGTAAACTTCAAAACAATAGTCAATTCAGGACTCATCCTGGACGGTGCGAAAAGAGAGAAGAAAGTCAAATTGAAAAGAAAAGTTTTAACGGAATATCAAACTTTTTTATCAAAATTTTTCGAAAAATGTATCCAAGTGTTTAAAACTTGGAGCATTCCTGAGGCTAATTTCCCCAAATTTCGCAGTTGTGTGCATTATGCGCTTTCATTCAAGAATTGAATAGCACTTTTCTGCATTTCGTCGGTGTATGAACTGTCGGGACAATTACGCCTAATTTGCATAAACGCCGACGGCGTTAATGCATAAATTAGGCGTGTTTTTCCCGACAGCTCACGCACCGAAATGCAGAAAAATGCTATTCATTTTTTTTTAATGTAAACTGAAATCTACAAGTCTACCAGTGTACAGCTTAGAAAGTTTTAATTGAAGGATCATGCTAACAATGTTGCTGTTGTTTTCGAAAATATACATGTATACCTCTGAACATGTTTCTACGTCATAGTCAATTGGCCACTTGCCTTAAATACCTTTTTGTTTTGATAATGTTTCTTGAGTTTCGTTTGTGCTACATTAAATCTAAATAATGCACTTATGTCGCATTATTTGTTAACTATTATTATCNTCACGTTTATGAAATGTTTAATGCTGGTTCGATACTCTTGATTTACGAGAAGACAATCATACCAATAGCTGATGAGATGAACACATTGCGTATTGGCTATCGTCAATCTGCTGTCATAAATAGCAACACAACCAAATGATTTATCTGAAAAGAACATTTACACAATTTTGATAATGATATTTGGTTCATTTTATGAAACATCTTTGATTTTCAGAGTAACGTGTTAACCACATATTAACGTCAAGCATTATTTATACTTTTATAGCCTCTATAACGTTCAAATCAACGAAAATTTCTAAATATATTTCGTAAAATAAAGTAAACATATAAATTATCAGTGTTCCTTATAGCATAAGCCAAAATGTCATTTGTCCTGTTTATAACATTTTCGACATGTACGTTACTATTAAATATACGCTCAATAAGACATGATCTTTAGATAACATAAGTATGTCATTGATGATCGGATCTTGTTATAAGTGATTTCGAATGTCAACGTTAGATATCAGAATCAACGCGTTACACAAACGTATTACACAAACGTTACTGGGGAACATAACACATATTAAACCTTAATCTTTAACTTAAAAATAATGTTTTTACTTTGATTTGTAATCAAATAAACAATAGCTTTGAGGTTTGATGCGTAGGAATTAAACCCCTTCCAAATTAGAATTGAAAACAGTTTAACTTAATTCAAAAATGTTGTTATTCCATATTCGTACGTTTTTCCTTCGCTTGCGATTGTTCTTTATTAAACGATGTAGTATTCTAGTATATATATATATATGATGAATAACTTTAAAAATGGAATGATGTTTTTAAGTATTATGATTTAATTTGGCACAAAGACGCGAAGATAAATACGAATTAATATTGAATATTCTATTATGAAATCATCTTCCAAAGAAAAGTAACTATCCTTTTCATGTTTGGCACACACGCAAAGAGCTTTACAAAATGCTCATTTTGAGGATCTTTGATATAAAATAAGCAACACTATTAACTCTTCCATCTTTTTCAATCCGATCATAGCAGCATAATGTGTTAATGTAGTTACATATTTTTTTCTTTCAATATTTTCCAGCAAGTTATACAGACAGTTATATGCCTCTGTTATGCCATTCACTGGTAGTTGAGCTGTTTAATCTTTAATGATGTAACACAAGAAGCAAAAAAGAAGTTACGAATTAATAGATCTTCCAAATCTTATGAAGATAGGAAAGAGTCGACGGAGAAATATTTTGATGTTACTTGCCTCTGTGACATTTGGTCACAATATCTTATAACGATTTATTAAATTAGTTGTTGAATAAGCTAAAATTTAAATGTATATGGTTCAAACTGATTTGGCACTATCCATATAATTGCATAAATTACATAAATGTTTATACACACCCTTTGTGGATTTGTTGCACATAAATAACAGGCTAGTTGGATAAACGTAGATCTTCTATATCAACCATGTGGGTACAAACATTAATGTTCGCTCAGTTACATACGCTAAAATATCCAAAAACACGTACAATATTTTGTCTTGACGGTACAATCTTGGCGTTTGACAACAGGAGAGTTATAATAAAAGTATCTTAAGTAATTAATAAGTACAATACCATTGATCTAAGGAGGGCGCATTCTGTATACTGCGATGATTTGTTTACAAATTGAAACCTAAAGATTCTTGAATACAAACATGTTGTGGTTTCCCTGTAACTATCGCAGATGAAGAAAAACCCGTATTACTTGTGAAAATGGTTTTGACCAGACTCGTGAATACAAACATGTCGTTGGTTTTCCCGTAACAACCGCAGATGTAGGAAAATCTGTATCACATGTGAACTGGCTCTAATCAGAAATGTGCTTTTTGTAATACATGAAATGAAGACTGATATAACATATTTTTTTTTCATCTTTCTCTCCAATCATATAAGCTGTAAACTTCAAAACAATAGTCAATTCAGGGCTCATCCTGGACGGTGCTAAAAGAGAGAAGGAAGTCAAATTGAAACGAGAAGTTTTAAGGAATTTCAAACTTTTTTATCAAATATATTCGAAAAATGTATCCAAGTGTTTAAAACTTGGAGCATTCCTGAGGCTTATTTCCCCAAATTTCGCAGTTGGATGCATTATGCGCTTTCATTCAAGAATTGAATAGCAATTTTCTGCATTTTATCGGTGTATGAACTGTCGGGACAATTACGCCTAATTTGCATAAACGCCGACGGCGTTAATACATAAATTAGGTGTATTTTTCCAGACAGTTCACGCACCGAAATGCAGAAAAATGCTATTCATTTTTTTATAAATGTAAACTGAAATCTACAAGTCTACCAGTGTACAGCTTAGAAAGTAATAATTGAAGGATCATGCTTACAATGTTGCTGTTGTTTTCGAAAATATACATGTATACCTCTGAAAATGTCACTACGTCATAGTCGATTGGCCACTTGCCTTAAATACATTTTTGTTTTGATAATGTTTCTTGAGTTTCATTTGTGCTACATTAAATTTAAATAGTGCACTTATGTCGCATTATTTGTTAACTATTATTATCAGTTTTAGAAGTAACTACTTAACGCTTATTACATTTGAGAAAAAAAGTTGCATTTAAACCAAATTTACTGTTTAGCAACTGTTGATCTCCTAGCAAATGTTTCACAGCGGCGGGTTCATTGTTTTGTTTATAATAACCATTAATTATCATTCCCCAGGTCTTCAGGCAAATCTACGCACATGTTCATCACCTGCTTAAATACGTTTTTGAAGTACTTCATTTTTTTTTAAAGAAGAAACTTCATATATTATTATAGAAAACATAATTATGACGAAAAAAATGTGTTTTATTTCTATTTATCTGATAATGTACCCAGATGTAATGAAAGTAAATAAATATAAAGAAGTTAAACTCCAGTTGCTCCAGCAGCATTGCATTCCTTTAATGCACACGTTCGTGGTATTTTATTTATGGCAAGTAATCAAAACATTACAGTACAATACGAAACAACATACACACGTAGTAGAATACAGCTCGGGTCGCCGCCTCGGAATGGTAAACGCTAAGCACTGGGGTCTAAAACCGGTTTTAGAGCGCCCAACCTCACATTGAGACCAGAATATTCATGATGCATATAAGTGTAAATACAATTTAACCTTATAGCATCGCAACAAGAAATACTTGCAGCATGGCGTTATGGTGAAGTAAAACGAACATAAACAATGCGCACTCTGAAATAATGGCGATTCTACTGATGCAAAACACACATATATATATATTACAAAATATATGGGTAACTGCTCATTTATGAATGTTAACCTTTAAATATTATCTCCGAAATATATTTCAGAGTCTTTTTATTTGCATAAATGACACAATCTTAATAGTTTTTTGTTGAATTAATTGCCTGGTACATTAATATTAATATTGGTAACATTGGTCTGAAATTAAAGTTGGAATGTCTTTGAAACTGAAGAAGGTTTATTGCTCTNTCACTGTCCTCGCAGGAGGTGTACTCTACAACGGGTCAAGACAATCTCGTTTTACACCGATTAGCCGAAAGTGTACATCTTGACCAAGGCTTCCACTTGACCTCACCCTATTTAAACGTCTAAGTTGGTTTAATTGTCGCTTTAAGTTAGATTCCTTTCGTATCTAAATAACTATTTAATTCGTGGTATATAATTATATGGTTCATATAGATCATTAAACATAATTGTGTTTCAATTGTTTAACAGTTTGTTGTTTGTTCAATTGGAAGTATTTCACTAAAACCGAGAAGTAGTTAATGCATTGCATTCACATTCAGCTACATGTTTGTGTGAATTGTACTTCTGATGTGAAAATTATAGTGCGTATATTGAACCTAGATTACTTTCAGGGCGCGTCTTGTATGTGTAATGGCAGGAACGATAAACATTCGCATACGTTAACGATAAACCCGCTCTAATATGAACCGTTTTCAATTGATTAAAAATGTAATGCGCTATGAATATTTATAATAATATCAACAAGGTATTCGATATGAATGACGTAAGATAAAATTGAGTATCTTATAATTGTCTTTGTATGATGCTTAAACATAAAACTAATAATTATGCATTGCACAAGTGAAAAATGTGTTTAAAATTACTATATTGTAGTAGGTGTTGCAGTTGTATACATTTGAGATAATGTTCAACATTATCCTAGGCATGAACAATTCATTCTATTAACATGTTACTTCTTATATAAACTCAACACGATATAAGCTAAATAAAGCTTTCTACGTAACAATAACTACTTCGTAGTATTTGCTACACAATGCACATATTTGTACATTATTTTAGGAATTTCCACAAAAAGTGCTTTAGGAGAATGTGTTAACTTATTAAATATTTATCTATACATTTTATTTTACAAATACACTTAAGCTATTGATTATAAAGAATATGAGTAATTGCATATAAATCCAAGCTCCTTAATTTAATTTGGCCATTTGATATGTAACTTCTCTTTATAACATCTTCTTCCTGAACTGAATTTCGATAATCCGGGATCTGTACTGTGTGGTGCTAGGTCCTGAATTCTTGTCAACAACACTTCTTTTTGTTTCATTTCATCGTACCTCAAGAAGTTGTAATTGTGCTGCTCAGGTGTATAATAACCGTTTATTTTTTATATAGGCAATTACTTTAAAATATTGTTCTTGTTCAATATTGTGTTAAAAGGCCTGTATTGTATAGAAAAAGGTCGTTTGCCTTTAATACTTTGTCTACTGATAATGTCTCTGGAGTTTAGTCTGTCGTATTTTTGATCATCGTAACAGGATGCCATCATTTGAAAGTAATTGTAAAATATTTTTATTTAATATAAATATCATAGTAAGAGCAACCATTGCTCTACTGAAATGTGTATATTACGCTGCCGGTTCCAATATTTAGTACATTAATCATGATTTAAATTTACAGGTTTCCATTTGATAATTTTTACCAGATATTTGATTGCTTGAATATTTCCATGAAATAACATTTGATTTTATACACAAAAAACTCGAACGTAAATGACACTAAGCAATAGTTTTCCGTAAATAGAATATCATAGAGCATTCAACTCTTAAAATTTAANCGTTCTAAGATTATTTATAGTCTGTAACTTTCATTAAATTTCATTTTAACACCGTTTCGTTAATACTTTAACAGACCGTCGGAGGCAAAGAGACATAAATGAGAGCTATTAAAGAGTATCAACACTCAATATTAATCGCATAAATCAAATCGCTTGTAGTAAAGATGGTATGAAACCATTTATTATATGTTTTCCGGTGGTTTATAGAGAAATATCAGTGAAATAAAACTGGTATTTCACTGTTTCAAACAGAGAAAAATAACAGGGAAAAATAACGATTTTTTTCACTGTTTTACTGTGAAATGACATCATTTTTTTACGAAATGACGTCATTTTTTAGACAAAATGACGTCATAATTCCAGCGAAATTCTCCATTTAAACTCTTTAACAATGTCAATAAACGATAAAAAAAACATAAAATAAGAAGAAAATTTATTGGAATCGGTGGAATATCGATTTTAATTCACTTGAGATCATAGAAAAAATATATTTTCACTCGAAGCTGCGCCAATCATGAAAAAATGATTTTCTATGATCACTCGTAAAATAAAATCGATATTCCACCGATTCCAACAAATAGCCTCTATATATTGAGAAATTTCTTTCTGACTTCTTGTATGTGCCTATATGCACAATACAATTATAAACTGACTTTATAATATTGGCGAGAATCTCAATAGTCTGCGAGCCCGATACATCGTTAACCTCGCCAATTAATCGCAAATCTCGGTCAATCGCAAAAACACGGTCTAAACGGTAAAACACGGATAGGATTTAACAGATCTCATTTCACCATTTTCTCGGCGTACACAAGATTTGACCTTCACAATTATTTGACCAATCAAAGTTCACGATATGCTCGGCAAAAACGCTATGGCATTTTCGGACCCCATTTAAAAAAAAAAAACATTTGTTATAGTTCAAATGTGTTGGCGATACTCAAACGGGGCACGACTAACCATTTCTATTGTGGCCGATTCGACAAACTCCCAATTAACTTTAGTAGAGAAAGAATATTCATGTTGTTGTTGTAGTTACATTTTTTTCCGCGCCGTTAGATTCAATACCATAGTTTTTAATATCTTAGCAACAGATGGAAATGAGGAATGATTGAACATGGCAGTATTTAACAGCGGTGGGTTAATTGTTTTGGATATAATTAACATTCAATTATGTTCCTTTTTTAAGTATATTTTCATAGTGATGAATATTACATGATAACAAGGTAACATGTTTTGCACGGTATTTCATTAATGCCGTTTCGTTTAAAGGACAGGTGTCAGGGAAAAGGGCAGCCATATTAAACTTTATCGAAAGGCTCAATGTGGACAAAGTTGCATCACATGGTTTCTTAGAAGGGACATGTTGGAAGACCAATATATGCAAACATATTTTGAGCGTACTTTTTGTTTTGTTCAGTGCAATATTTGACATTAATATTTTGTGAGATTTGGCATTCCGACAAAGACTGCTAAATACTTAGATTTTTTCACAGTGTTTGAACATTACTTAAAGACAACATAAGTATTTTAAGGTTATGATACAAAAGTACTCACATACGAAACTTGCAATGAATGCTTATTTGCTGCTTACCGTTTGATGACGCATTATTGGAATTAATAGTCTTACTCTCATTATTCTGTTTTTTTCACGTAGAGAAGGAATATGCGCAATACTATTTCTGAATTAATTGGTATAGTAGGTTAACGAAGATGCCCCACGTCTGAGCGGAAATGCCTCATGCCTTTGAAAATGAAGTGTTATATATAATAGGTGTTTCGAACATTTCTTTGCACGCATTAATGATATATTTTGAAGAATATAATATTCAGTTATATTTATTCCGCGTTTCTCCTTATTTAAGATGTCTTGTATATTTTTTAGACATGTGTGTGATCTTAAAATAACATCTGACGCTGTTCGGCGATAGGGCGTATAAGCGTATTATTGGGAAGTACGGCACTCTCTACAACCTTAATTAATACAACTTTCAATGTTTTGTGTCTGGAAAACATTGCATAAACGCTTTTAAGCATTAAGTCTTCTTGCTCATATTACATACATTACACAGATAATGACGTGTTTTATTTAAATAGTAAATTAGATTAATATTCTAAGAAAAAAACATATCTGCTAAAATAATTCAGTGTGGTCGCAGTGAATATTCAGAAATAATTAAAATCAAACAAAAACCAATAAAATACAAATGTAAACTATTATACACATACATTTAAATGTTGATTGGCCATTTCGACGCATTTCGCCTTGAAGCTATATGCAGACTCAAACTGGGAAATTAAAAGTAAACAGATGAAATCAGACCACAGTTGAAAGCTTAACAGTATGATGCTCTTGCTGTAGCCAATGCAATTAAAACAATAAAGCAAGAACCCGCAGAAATTGTTGCCGATTAAAAGAAAGATAAAAATTATTTCTTTGATCAGCATGGATAGTGTTAGTGTTTTGATGTAATCTAATTTGGCAAGAAAATTAGTACAAAACCATCAATTTAAAACGTGCGAACATAAATAAACAATGAACGTTAATAATAAAATCGGGATCACTTAGTCATCGTATTCGTAAATTTATGAACACAAATCCAGGTTGCAAGTGAACGACGTTTTACATTTTGAACTTGCTCGATAATTCGTGTGAGTCCTCAATTAACATTTAGGAAAATTTCAAGAAATAGTTAAACAGGGGTATTTTCTCAAAATGCTAATTATCGCATTCTCTGAGGTGTTTCTTACTTTTGGCATCACTTGTTGCCGTTTCGTTTCGGTTATAAACAAAGCAGCAAATGCCTCGGTCAGTGTTATCTACCAATGATAAATATTTCTTCCAAAGCGGAACAATATTTCATTTTCACACTACATATGTTTTGATAAATATACTGTGTTAATAACACGTGTTTATTTGTTATTTAGTTAAAATGTTTTACACACATGTATTAATGATGCGCTTTGTTCGTATCGTTTTTCTTTATCAAAGCCAATTTTCAGTATACTTAAAGTAAGTTGTTGATTCATTTGTGTCGTTAAATTTTATAAGAATAACTATAATTTTAAAGTTAAATTGTTTTGATTAAAAATGTAATAGCTATTCTTAATATAATGTATAATGAAACTCTTTGCAAATGAATTGAAATAAACTGATAAACATGTATATAATGTAGGAAATATCACAGTTTCACTTATTAAAATAAACGATTTTCCCAATACAAATATACGCATTTCATCTTGGTCTTTATTTACAAATCATTTTCCCAGCACATCAAACGCGTATCGATACATCTCAAACAAATATATACAACATTTCATGTTCGAAAACGTATCAATTATTGAAATATAATGTTTCGTACGTTATATATAAAACAATAAAGCACTTTGCGTTTAATATTTTACAATTGGCAGAGTGAATATAAAGGTAAATACAAACATAAATATATAACGTTAGACCATAAAAAGTACCATCGTCATCAATGTTGCCACCCAAATGTCAAGTGTCAAGGGTATTTCTATAAAATGACCGTCATCCTTGCTGGAGGTGTATTGCAATATGGGCCAAGTGCCGTTTTATTTAGATACCGATAAGCCTGTACTGTTTTTGCTGACAAAGGCGTCCACATGACAAGTTTAAGGCAATTCGACTCACAATCGTTCAAGTATGTTTTATGTCTCACTAATGCTTACATTACATGCGCCAATTTGCGATGTTACTTATACATACATTAACGTACAGACAGACACGCAGATGCAAACCTACACTTTATGTGTTTTTATTGATTGATTGTTACATATCACATTTGATAAATTAGGTTTCCTTTCAAGGAATGCAGTTCTCATGCGTGATTATTTGATTAATAAAGTAATTTAATATGTTCATTTTAAGGTTTATTTTTACATTTGTGTATTGATATATTCCATTTGTTGTTACATTTCAATTTAGTCTGGCATGCAATAACTAAAACAGCTTCACTAAAAACCAAATATTTAAAAAAGTGTCGAATAAGTCAAGCTTTTTCCCTAACTTAGTTTTCTTGATCATAAATATATGCCCAACACCTAACGATCGAGGTCTATTTCGGTCTAATAGTCTCTTTAATGTTAATAGACAAAAAATAAAGCAATTATAATGATATAGTGCTGTAAATTGATGTTTTAATGCGTCTATTTCGCATCAATATGCAATTAAACATTTGTTTCATAGACGACGATTATAGCATAACACTTGGCACAAAGGAATGGAACTTGTATTTATAGATGCATACTTACATTTAATGATTAATAAAATGGAAGCCGTTTATCAAAGAAGAGACAAGAAAACCTATGAAATTATCCAATATAAGTCCGTGAAAAGTATTTATATGTGTATGCAGCTCCAAGACAATGATTTAATGCGCTATTTAATAACTAAAAGTCATTACTAATATATCACATACAATTAATTTATTTCACTATTCACTATGTTTCTGATTTCTGTTTGTGAATTGATATTAATTTCAATATTTACAATATATTTTAATATATGTTTGTTAGATTTTAAATATACACACAAAAATAGCTATTTCGTGGTATTCACACTATCCCTTTGTTTAAATTCCAAATATGCTTGCAAATGACACTCGCCAATTTATTGACCACAAGTTTTGTAATTTAAAAACTACTCGAAAAATGCAAATTACATTCACTTTCTCCTCATCCGTTACTTGAATATGTGCAGAAGCCAATAATCTGCATGCATCAAATGATCGTATACATTATATATTGCTTAGTAGTTTTTCATTCAAATTGTGTTTGATTAAGACATCGTTCTTTTTATGTGTTTTGAACGATATTTATTTCCGTTTTGACGTTTGGTAAACAGTAAGAAAGTTTCATTGAAATGTCTCAAATGTAAACAAAGTAAAACGTAGAAGTTTTTTTATAATATAAGAATAAGGAAACTACTGATATATTTCAGTAGGGACACCGTTAATAAACTCGAACGGTTTACAGGAAATTGTCGCATGTAATCGCTAAGAAAAAAAGATACACGAATACGTTTATCCAAATGCACAACAATAACTACAACAACAAATGTACCAAAGCAAAGACTTGAACTCAATAGTCATTTACAGTTAAATACTGCGAATATAAATAATCAAAATATAAAGCAAAATAAAAAGTGCACGTATAAGGAAATTAAAATAACCAATTCATAACTGATCATTTTTATACACCAGATTGCGTCCTAATTTTATACCTATCTCATTTGCGTCCTAAATAAATACAGAATGTGTGCAAAGACATTTTAAGAATTAAGCTGCCTGCCAATTAAGAGAAGAATTTATGTATATCAAATCTTACATTCCTGGGTATGTAAATACGTTGCGTTCTGATCGTATCATTAAACATTTAATTCAAATATCTCTACATAATTCAACGCTTAAGAGTTAAATCCTATTATCCAGATACTGTGGCTAAGCGGTAATTATCCCACTAAACGGAGCAACCTTATAATACAATATAACCGCTCTTAGTTTAAATGTATTCAAACGAGAAGTTGCGAGCATTTATTTATATTGGATGACTGTTGAGCTTTGAAGGCAATCTTTCCACATATCAAGTTATAATGTGGTCAAAATATGATAATTTTGACCCGGGTACCAGCATAGTATATCGGTTGTGTAGGTTACCTGCCCCTGACACTACGTTACTATCTTAGTACGCCCCGGGTACCAGCCTAGCATAGCGGTTTGTGTGGGGTACCTGCCGCTTACACTACGTTACTATCCTAGTACGACCCGGGTACCAGCCTAGCATAGCGGTGAGCTTTGTTATATTTATTAAGGTTCAATCCTGTAAATATACTCAGCAGCAGATTGTCTGTTAGGGCCAATAACTGGAACATGATCTAAGACGTTCAAATACATCAGATATTTGATTTTTTCTCTCTGTATTTAATTAAGCTTGTGTCAGCAGTTATGCGGCTTTGAAAATGCTTCTTCTCGTTCGTTTGATGTTAAACATCTGTCCCATAAACTAAATAAAAAAGTTTTGGGTTTGATATAGTCGCATTTAATAGATGTCATCCGGAACTCATTGCAAGCTTGTTTATATGAAGTAAATATAAACATAACCTTATGCCAAGGATTATGTTTTGTCATTCAAATCTAACGTGACATCAAATCTTATGTCAATATGCGAATATTCATATGACGCAAGTATAAACCTGTAACAAACGTTTGTACCTTGGGATAAGTTGCGTTCCGAATGAGGTTTATTACTTATTATTCCTCATAACACGTATGACAGCGCGAATTGAATTAGACGGTGAATCAATTATAACACAGATTCGATGTTTCCAAAAGCATTCGCGAACATGATAATCCATCATTTAAGATTTAATATTACAGGGCGTTTTCTATATGCACGTTTCGATATCTTCATGGAATATTAATTAAAGAAATGCCGATGTTTTAATGCGATAAATCTAAAGCATGAGTTTTTTTTTAAAGTTTGGGTGTTAGTACAAGCACACTTATCACTTTTTGGAACATTTAAACATTCAAATTACTCTTCGACTTTAGTAAAATACGTATGCTTTCGAACATGAGCCAGGTGGCATGCCACTGTCATAATCAAATTTCTCTGAGTGTGCTTGGCTTTCTTCAAATAGAAAAGGCAGATCCTTCCATATGAAACTGACTTTGTGAATATTATGTATAGGCCATTTTCATTAAATGAACCTCGCTTCGGGAAAACAGATTTAATGCATGTGCGTAAAGTGCAATCCGTATAGACTATTCAGGGACGACACTTTCCGCTTTTATTGTATTTTTCGTTTGAAAGAAGTCGTTTCTAAGCGAAAATCGAGTTTAGGCTGAAAGTGTCTTTCCTGATTAGCTAACAGCTAAGTCTAATCCGGGACAATACTTTACGCACATGCATTAAACACCGTTTTCCCAGAACGAGGCTAAAAATATCATGCTTATGGTTGAGTAATGTAACTTTTAAAATCAGATTTCAGTACGAGTATATGATTTTTTGTCAGAAAAGAAAGTTTTTGTTTTTCAGAGGAAACTTTGTTAATAAAGTGAAGAAATTCTGAGAAAGGGATTTGCAAATCCTATGTTTTTGTGTATAACAAATGTCAGTAAGTGATGACTTGAGCCTAAACATGAAGAAATGAAGATGACTATATTGGAGTGCATTAAATGTGCGTGTTTGACTACACGTGTCTTTCAAATTTTATTTGTTGCAAACAATGTTATAAAAACGCAATGTGGAGTGCAATGTTAATATTCTGTAAGGGTTGATATTCTTGTCACGATTTGGGCGTTATAACCTCACGTCTCTGATATCACGAGATTCAAACATTTTGTTGAAAAGCGCGTACAACTCCTGTGCTGTGGCTTTGTTAACTTGTGTAAGTAACACTTTCTTAATAATGAGTATAAACTGACGACATGTTTTGGTTTTGTCACTTAAAAAAATACAAGCAACGTGTTTCGAAATCATTTATCAAGGAAAACAGTGGTTCACAAGGTGTCGATATTCTACAACATGGTTGTCGCACAAACAATGACAAAACTTACGTTATCAATAAATGTATTGACGTGGCAATACCAACTTGATCGTTCGTTTATGAATGTCAACATACTACCACGACATTCCCATATTATGTTAATTGGTTTCATTCCTTAAATTTTCAGTACGCCGATTCATCATTTTGACAGAGTTTTAAATCAAGAGTGAAATAACTTTCACAGAGTACAATTTTTATACTAATTTATAAAAAAAATCATGATTTAGAAATATTTTTAAAACAATATTGGCATCAATGATACTTTGGAAACGCGTTTTTAAAAGTCCTCATTAAAATTTTGATTTCGATAAAGATGAAAAAGATGATGAAAGGAAGAGCTATTTAACCGACGAAGATCAGTTTTCGCAACTCAAAACTGATATGACCTTGA
>VMBQ01000020.1:404843-605935 GCA_007657795.1 Dreissena rostriformis | reverse complement strand
TTCGGAAGCCTGTATTTCGTACGATCACTTTCGGATATTTTAATGTTTAGATGTTGTATGTGTTATTTAAGCTTGATTATGTTATACGGATGTATTCTGTCATATTTCTTCTGTATATTCTATTTGACGATACATGCTGAAAACAAGTATTATGAAGACGATAATAAGAAAATGGAATTGTCTTACTCAAACATAAGTTTAAATTAAACAAAGAATACTTAATGTCAATGAAAATCATTGTATATGTAGGTTCGAAATTAAAAATATTTATTGCAATACATTGCTACTGAGTTTTTTTTAAAATTAAAACCCAGTTCCTTATTCGATTTGAATAAGGAATACGGAACCGGCTCCTTATTCCCTATTCAAATCGAATAAGGAACTGGCCTTTCCTTACTAAAAAACTTAATTAAAATGAACCAAAGAGACCAAATAAGCAATAACAATCATTGTTTATGTACGTTTTGTATCCAAAACATTAATTGCAGTACATTTCTTCTTAGTTTTATTTAATTATAACCCAGTTCCTTATTCGATTTCAAATCGAATAAGGAACTGCCATTGTCCTACCATTTCTACATAGTTTTTATGTGTAATGATAACCAGTTCCTTTTTTCGCGGCTGAATAAGACAAATGTAACCAGTTGCACTAACTTCGGAAAAATAGGACTGGTTAACACCGAGAACAGCGCCTTTGTGTCGCTTCCGACGACCTTTTATCGTGCGCCAATGTTTAAGGTCGCCGGATATACCGTTGGCATCCAATATAGAGAAAACGCGTTTTCAGTGATAGAAAATCTATTTTAATAGAAACACTCAATAACAGCTTGAGTACGCATATTTTTAAATTCAAAATAAAAATACATAGGCATCTCGATGAAACTTTCCAGACTACTAGAGGCGACCGGGCCGCTGCTTCCGGTGCAGTCTCGCCATTATGGTGACGTCAGTGATGTCATTCTGACTACATCGTTGTCCGAAATATATCTGATGGTCTCCAAATATATCGTTGGTCTGCACGAGCGAGAGAAATAAATTAACTGACGAAATGGTTCATACAGTCAAGAACAAATTCTTGTTTAAAGCCAGTACCTTATTCTCATTGATAAATACATCAGACATTTGTCTTATTCCTTATTCAGAAAGCGAAAAATAAACGTGAAGGGCGATAAGGGTTCTCTTAATCCCATAAGTACCGATAGTTAACCTCTTTTTCTTCGAATAAATCTGGATAAACCATCGATATATATAATACTTAAGATGGACGAATTTAATAAGACCTCATATTTTACATTAACGTGAATTCAAAGAAAATAATACCAATAGAGATTGCATTAGGTCATTCAATACATGCATGTTGTTAAGTTAGTAGTTTACCAGTAACCAGTTTATTATTCTGTTTGTATGTGCAATACGAAAGTGATTTGTTTTTCATTATTCAGCCGCGAAAAAAGTAACTTAAACAATAATGGGCGCCTAGAAATATATTGGAAGTAGTATATTCGATATCGAGACTATATGCAATATGCCCTAGTGAATGTTAATAATACTGTACGCGTTAGATATCTGCGTGTAATTGTATATTCTTATTAAATTTTGAATCTTTAAAAAGGGTAACGATAAAAAATCTTCTTAAGCTAAATTAGTTTCTGCGATGTGGAAACAAATTACATTTATTTACTTTTTGATTGTTCTTGATATACGAATATCTACGGACTCGTGTGATGTTCAATGCTTGTGTTTCCTGTGCTCGAGTTGTCAACGCCATTTTTATTTTCTGGATAGTATCTAAAAATATTTTTGATTTCGAACCTTCATATTTATACCATGATTTTCGTTGACATTTAGTATTCTTTGGTTTATTTAAATTTATGATTGAGTAAGACAATGCCAATTCCTTATTATCGTCTTCATAATACTTGTTTTCAGCGTGTATCGTCAAAAAGAATATACAAAAGAAATGTGACAGAATACATTCATATAACATAAGCATGCTTAAATTACACACACAACATCTAAAAAATAAACTATCCGAAAGTGATCGTCCGAAATACAGGCTTCCGAATAAGGAACTAACTTATTACTCAATTCCTCATTCAGAGGCTATAATTGCGGATACTTACATTCGGATCATTCTCGCATAGCGCAGCTTTATATTCGTTATTATTGGCTATGTTTAATGTAAGATTTTTTATTTATATCTCTGATACCGTTCTTTAAGTTTTATCTTACCCTTACCTTTGGCCAAGACTAGACGATATCTCATCACTAAGCATGTTTTAGATATCTCATTCCGTTCTCATACGTAAACGGTTACACCGGAAGCAGCGGTCCAGGTGCCTCTAGTCGACAGGAAAGTTTCATCGAGATGCCTCAACATTTTATTTTATTTAACATTCAAACACCTGCGCGCATACTAGCTGTAATAGTGTTTTTTTCTGCATAGGTTTGTTTAAGTGCGAATACGCGTTTTCTCGCTCATGCAGACCAACAGAACATACGACGACCTTCAACCTCGGCACACCATTATTGACCGTGGTATCTAAACAAACGGCGATGGTCTCGATTGTTTACAGTCCTTCGCCTTTTTTAGCGTAACAGTTGCGCTCTGTATTCGAACCGTATGCCAATATTTCGGACAGCGTTTTCGTCAGTGCGACGTCACTGACGTCACCATAAAAGCAAGACTGCACCGGAAGCAGCGGCCCAGGTGCCTCTAGTAGTCTGGAAGGTTTCGCCGAGATGCCTCCGCATTTTTGATTTTCAATTTAAAAACAAATGCGTACTCAAGCTGTAATTGAGTGTTTCTATTTTAATAGATTTTCTATCACTGAAAACGCGTTTTCTCGATCTTGGATGCCAACAGTATATCCGGCGACCTTAAACATTCGCGCACGATAAAAGGTCGCGGGAACCAAATAATGGTGCTGGTCTATTTGATAACCAGTCCTATGTTTTTCGAAGTTAGTGCAACTGGTTACGTTTTCCTTATTCGGTAGCAACAAAAAGGAACTGGTTTATCATTAAACAAAAACCTAAGTACAAATGTACAGCAATACATATTTTGATACCCAAACTACATGTACAATGATTCTGATTTATTAATTGGTTTCTTTGGTTCATTTTAATTTATTTGTTTAGCAAGGATATGCCAGTTTTTTATTCGATTTGAATAAGGAATAAGGAACCAGTTCCTTATTCCCTATTCAAAACGAATAAGGAACAGGAATATCATTATATACAACTAAGTACAGATGTACTGCAATTAAAGTTTTTGATACCCAACCTACATTTCAAATGCTTTTCATTGATTTATTGGTTTCTTTGGTTCATTTTAATTAAGTGTTTTAATAAGAAAATGCCAGCTCCTTATTCGATTTGAATAAGGAATAAGGAACCAATTTCTTATTCCTTATTCAAGCCGAATTAGGAACTGGGTTATCATTAAATAAAACCCAGTATCAATATATTACAATAAATATATTTTTTCGAACCTACATGTACCATGATTTTCATTGACATTTAGTATTCNCGGCTCGGTTTATATAAGAAATTTAATCGCTAAGAAGAAACATGAATATGTATCGTAATACATAAATTAAATGTATTCTTGTTATTTTATTTTGATTTACTAAAGAATTGTATGCACTATTTTTCTAAAAAACCTTAGTCAAATATGTTTAGTGTGAATAAGGAACTGTTCCTTATTCCTTATTCGAATAAGGAACTAGGAAAAAGGAACCAACTTACTCTGCATTACTTTACCCCGGCATTGGCGTCCAAGCCAGTTTTCAGTTTTTGAGTAAGCTAGTTTCTCAGAAATGGCTTGAGGAATTTCATTCAAATTTTTAACGTGCATTGCCCTTATAAAATGACCTTCTAGGCTTAGTTTGCGATTCTAGTTTGAAATGTGTCGAAATTAGGGGCTATTTTACAGTTATAAATTTAAATGTACACTTAAGGCAGGTTAAAGTTTTTTGGTAAGTTATTATACGACTATCTTTTGACTGGAAGTATTATGTGAACGCCCTGGGTGGATGGGCCGGCAGCACATTCAGTGTTACCGCCCTCGAAGTATAACAGTTGTCATCGAGTCTTCACCAAAAATAATCGTTGATATAAAATGGACGCCAAGCAAATTTGCATGAGAGCCTTCAGAGTACATTGTAAGTGACCTTTTTTGTATATAAAAAAGCGAAATTTGCCGTTTCTGCTCTTCAACTCACACAGTTTTTATCAAATCTTCACCAAACTTTCTGGAAATGTTTGTTTATATAAAATGGAGACCAAGTTTCAATTTTGCAATTGAGTTTCAGAGTTGCCCATTGTTCATACAACATGCAAAATTCTCCATTTCAGCTCTCTTAACTCATTCACTTTTCACCGAATCTTCACCAAACTTTCCAGATATGTTTGTTCCCAAATAATGGATAACCAGTCAAAATGCACCAGAAACTTTAGAGTTTTTGTCCTTTATTTATGCAAAAATGAGAAATTTGCTGTTCCTCGTGATAGCTTTGTAGTTTTGATCGAATCTAATTTGTATTCCTAGAAATCACGGTGGTTGGTTCTTTTATTTGTATATAGCATAGTTACATGAGTTCTTCATATACTTTTTCTATTTAGTTGTCCTTTCGATATGGCCAAAAAATATTGCATCCAATCGGGTCAATTTGTTACGACAGGCGTATATTTCTGTTCTTGACCTTTGTCATGAATGGATTCGATCAATGGATATTACACCAACAAATAGTACAGCATAATAATATTTGCCCTTAAACTTAAAATCACCAAAATGGATAAGTTTACAGTACCTTAAATGACGATCTGTTATTAAAACTTTTCTTTTTTTTTGATGGGACTACATGTAAAATAGTGCGGTGAACGTATTTAAGTCGTCTTGCAAAACGCGGAACGACTTGTTAGAATCAACTTATAACCAAATATATGTTGCCTACTATAAGAAGTTGGTTACTTAATAACTTGCGCTACCAATAGGCTAGTCTTAACTACAAAAATGTACAATTTGTTAAAGTATCCAATAGGGACATCGAGTTTCAAAACGTTATTAACACACCATGACATAATGATACTTAAAACTTCCATACCTAATATCCACACCTCATTTTAGTCCGGCAGAAAAGTGGCCATTTTTCACTAAACCCGACATTGAGGTGAATAGTAAATGTTTAAGTGTTTTTTGTTAGGTGACATTTTACTGATGAAGAATCCAAATGATGCCGGGCTGGTATCTTTGGGGTTTTTGAAAAATTCAATATGGCGTCCAACATTGCGGCCATTTTCAGTATTATTTGTTTAAACATATAGATATGCTTTAGTTTATGTATTATAATGTCATGTTTATATTGTAATTAATGTTAAATGTGATAAAAAAGTGCAAATGTGTTACATAACAAAATGAAGATGGCGTCCAAAATGGCTGCCATAATCAAGATTGCTGCTCAAAAATTGCTTCTTAAACCAAGATAATATCCAAATGTTCTCATAAGAATAATGAATATGGACAAAAAATACAATTAAGTAGCAATTAAGTGTTTATGAAGTGTTCGATAAAATGAATTTCAATAATACATATGCAGAGTTTAGTATAACCAGAACAAATCGACTTGATCCTGACCACTGAAGAAAAGTTATATTATCTTTGTGTACAGTAACAGCAACTTCGTCAAAGGTATGATTTGTGCTATGCAAATACATCAGTGTCATAAATGTCATGAAGCACATTATATATCAGCTGAACCACCATAATACGTATAATTTGACATTTTTTTTATCAAGGCCATGACCAGGTCCCATTTTTCAAACATAATGGTATAAAGTAATGATGTTCTAATGTAAATATTAGTTTAGTTCCCATGTTTGTCTTTCGTACCAATAATTACCCAACGCAATACACTATTATTCTCCATCTTTCTTTTCTCATCGACAAAGTAGGTTATGTAGGTTATCTACTGGGCATGTTTTTTTCTGCTCATAGTTACATTGTATTATGTAAACATGAACCTTTTAATAAGCGCAAATGCGTACATGGAAGTCGCGCTTGATTACATGAGCACCTAAGTGTTGAACATGGGCTATCGCTTGTCACATTTTATAGCAAATTGAGTGGAGATAAAGCAACATGTGATGCTACTTTAATGGATAAATCGTGCGTGTTTGAGTGCACATGGTTCATTTTAATTTATTATTTATAGTAAGAACATTCCAGTTCCTTATTTGATTTGAATAGGGAATACGGAACCAGTTCCTTATTCCTCATTCAAAATGAATAAGGAACTGGATTATAATTACTTAAAACTTAGTAGAAACGTATTGTAATAAGTATTTTAAACATCCAGCCTTTATATATAATGATGTTAATTTATATGTGGTACACTTTAGATCAATTTCATTGATGTTTAAGTAAGAAAATGCCAGTTCCTTCTTCGGCTTGAATCACGCATAATTAAGGAACTGGTTCCCTTTTCCTTATTCAGCCGCGAAAAAGGAAATGGAGTTTTAATAAAAACAAATATTTTGAAATGTACTAGATTGCATTTTTATATCACATACATTGATTTACTTAAGAATTGTATGCATTATTTTTCTTAAAAACCTTATGTCAAATATGTAAAGCGTGAATAAGGAATAAGGAACTGTTCCTTATTCCTTATTCGAATAAGGAATAGGGAACAAGGAAACAGGAACCAACTTACTCTCCATCAATATGTTGCTGTTTTTTTTATGTACACGGTATCCTTATATACAAAGCATGTTTCTGGTGCCGGGTAATCGTCTCGTATTACCTGAAGTAGGTACTGCTGTGGTGGGAGTTCAAAAACCTTTTCCATCTTTACAGTTTTCCTTGCTGACTTCCATTCAGACCATTCCTTCATTACATGCAAACAAGAGTTGCACATCAGTACATCAATATCAGATGTAAGTGTTGTAGACCCTTCAGACTGACTACCAAAATGAAATCAATGATCTTTACAATTGCCGTGTGTCTTTGCAAGTGAGTCATACATAGTAATGCAAGTCTCCCAATACAGAAACGAGTTTTCCCTTCCCATGACCACTTCTTCAGTCATCCAGGCTTCTTCTAGAGCTGTGGAGAGTCGTATGGACAAGTCTGGGTAAAAGTTGGGAGCGCAATAATCACTCTGAAATAAATAGAGAACATTTGCCGATTTGAATAAAATCCACAATTTACAAACGAGACTACTACCACTACCACTATTACCACTACTACCACTACTACCCCTACTACCCCTACTACCCCTACTACCCCTACCAACCCTACTAACCCTACTACCCCTACTACCCCTACTACCCCTACTACCACTACTACCACTTCTACCACCTACAACCACCTACTACCACCTACTACCACCTACTACCACTACTACCACTACTACCACTACCACAACTACCACAACTACCACTACTACTACCACTACCACTACTACTTCCACTACTACTTCTACTACTTCTACTACTTAAGTTAAGCTCTGGTTATTAAATATATCGTGCTTTATATTAACAGTAACGGCGAGTTAAAAATAATCGTGCGCAAAGTTTATTTGTTCGTGACATTAAATCAATCTTAAGTTATAGCAATATGTTTCAGATCCGGCCGCAGAGAGCTCTCTTGTTCGTGTGAGTAAGCGTCAAATATTTATAAAGTCCCAAGATCTAAAGTGTTGGTGTAATTTTAATAAGAACACTCGCACTAAGTCAAATTAGAATCCCGGGACCATCCGATCACAAGATGATCAACAAAGACACTTAACCATTGCAAATATTCTTGTGAGAAAGTGATTATTGACATATACATGCAAACACAATGCTGATTACTTACCACATCATATTCCGGTGTTTCATGTTTTCATTTTCTTGGTATTGAGTATGCTTCTTGTAAAATAGCATGCGGTTAAGAAATAACTGTTTACAAATAGTGTGGACTTAAGCTACAATGAAACACAAAGTATAGGGAATCAAAATGCGCATCTCGAATATGGCTTCAATAAGGCTGAATCAGAATAAAAATGTTGTCCCGTGTGAATATACGTTTTGCTCTACGATGTCATCAATATATTGCTTCCTGTATCAAAACCACTAGAGAGATAAAGAAACTGATACGATTGCCATTTAAATATTAAGCTAGACGCACACAAAATACGCCTTCATTTACATTACACAAACATTAATGTTTATAAATCATGTGTGGCCGCGCCTGTTATTGACCAAATAAAAGCAAATTATTGATTGAAACTACGGACTAAATATTACAGAGACGTGATTGTATACGCTTATTAAAGTAAACATAGCGTTATCTGAAGGCCACGACTTATTTCATCATACTGGCTGGTATGGTTACAAAAAGCTCAAAGTAATGCTAACAATTGTGTGGGGTTGGTTTCTTGAATTGTATTAATTGTTTACACGCATGTGGTGGCTGATTTATACAATATAGTTTTGCGCCTTTTTCGTTCTGGTTAAGAATATGTGTCGTTATTTTGTGTTGCGTGTCGGCGGGATCAATGTTCGCCAAAACGACAAGACGCACGCACGGCAAATACTCTCTATACGGAACGAAGAAAACGGTGACATAGTTCTGCAATGACGTTCCAACGGTTATATTTGTTGTTTTTTCGTGTTGGCAAACATGCAATAATATATTTTTTGTAAGCACATTACTGAGAATATACGAATATGACTTACAGTGAACCAGTTTTAAATTACACACACACATACACTTTTCAAACAACAATAAAAAATATAATACGATGAAATAGTATGAATAGTTTTCTTAAAAGAATAAATAACTAAATCCGGTTTGTACCCTATATGAACATATTCGCGGACTAAAGATGTTCAAAACATTAATGTATGTGTTTATGAGCGTCAATATCTTTATAAATAGCGTAAGTTCGAGTTCATACAACACGGATTTGTAATTTCGGAACGCCCTGAATCTGTTCATGACAATTGCGAAAAGCTATTGCCGAAACGCTGTTTGAAGTTTCAAATTCAAGGTCATCCAAACTTCCAAAGCGATGACGCACCTGGTGATTTGTTTTCTTATCAGTGGTTAAAAAGCACATAAACTGGCTTAAAAAATCCATTGATTACATTCATAAAAGTTTTATCTCATGACATGGCTGGTATTCAACGCGTTCCCTATTTCATTAAATTACATTCAAGAACAATGCAGTTTCGGTAATTTACAGTTGCCATCATTTTTTAAATATTTAACGTTTATGGTTTTTAAAAATGATCATGATATGCAAGACACATGCTTGTTTAGACTCATCATGAAACAAAAATTGATATAACCATATACGTAAGTAAGTATAGATCGCCAGTATTAATCTGACATCTACAAATGACTATATTATCTGCCGTTACGATCAATATATAACTCTATGTACTGGATGCAATTTAATGGAGTCAAGTGTAACACACTTTAAATGTTTTCTGATCCTGACGTGTACATGTATGACGGATCATTTTTTTAATGAATGTAACACATTTTAAGCAATCAAAGATTTTTACGTTTTACAATAAATCTAAAAACGACATGGCTGACATCGTGATCGCCAGAACATCAATAAACTATGTTTAATATTGCTGTGTTCTAATTGTTGATAAATGAAATAAAAGTTTCTGTGCATACTAATAAAAAATTCAATAAAATACTGATGATAGGACATAATTTAAAGTATTACAAAATTTACAATTTGTGTCTGCGTGTCAAATATGAGATAAGAAAGTATAAGGAAAAGAATAAAACACAAAAGTAAGTTACTTAAACTTCCCTTTTTATATATAAAAGCTCCAGAATCATGACTCTTGGGATTTAAACATAACTGAAAGTCTGTTCAACATTTAGCTAGGGACATAACTTTTTTAATATCTTACGATGGCTAATAAAAAAAAAACATGAACAACTGCAAATCATAAGGACTAATGCATGAAATTTTAAATAGTATACGTTGACATAAATTATATAGGAGAACTTTTAATGACAAATGTGCGGCTGACAGAGACATTGACAGGCGTCCATGGTGATTCAAGTATACAATATTATATAACAATGCATGNACAAGTACTATATTTGTTTGTTGTATTCATAACAGTTTCAAAATATTTATAAATAACAATATTAAATACATATTAGGTTCTTGTTAAATAATATGCAATAAGTAGAACGACTACTGGCGCAGTGCCTTAATCCGCCACATTTAAAACGTTTTTGAAAGATATTTTTAAAAAAAGTATTGAATCGAACCAAAATAACACAAGTCATGTTCAATTTGCATTTGCTGGCATTTACTGGGTTTATTTCAACAAGTTGGTTTTGTAAAATCATAAAGCGATATTTATTTCCTAAATTAACTTTAAAATTACTATGAAAGTGCCAGTTTTTCCTTATTGACTTTAAATCATAAAATGCATTTGATAACATTGCATGTGTATATTTTAAAACTCGATGACTCGATTTATAAGGGAATGCTAGGCTTCAAAAGTTCGCATGCGTATTATGATATATCAGTGCTCTAGCTAATTCTAAACAGGGGGCGCAGAAACATATCGCCCTAATTTCCCACCATGCCCAATTGAATCAGCCCTTGAGTGGATCTGCAAATTTAATTTAAAGTTTCAATAAATTAATTACATGTTCAAAGTAAACCTAGTTTATGGAAGCTTCACGAAGTACCTCAACAGCTTGGGCAACAATTAAGTCTAAAGCTAGTCGCAAGCATTACATTCAAATTGACACTAATTGCACTTCTAATGTTCACAGCATTATTACTGAGTATTGCAACATCTGCTCAAAAGATACATGTAACTACAACTAGAATGTTATAACTTGCATATATTAAAATGAGCAGCATAACATTGTTGGTGTCTGCTTGTTCAAATATTCATGTCATTGTTCAATAAACCAGCCGAGAACCACGAAGTAACCTGTTTCTGACACACCAGTAACTCAAACAAGATGGAGCATTGCTTACAGAACGGATACAAAAGTTGTTTACTGACTGGCCGACTTCCGACTTCACGAATCATCCAATGTCTACAAATAAGAAATATTTGCTCCATAAAAAATTGTCTCTTCCCAAAACCCAATTAAATATCAAGAGTAATAGTAATTTTGAATTAGTATGAGTAAAAAAAGACAAAAGAATTTTAAATAAACATTGCAAACAAAGCATAGCGGGCTAAAACAGATAACTGTTTGACCAAAATCAGCTGGTATAAACACTGTTTCAGCTTCATTTATTCAAATGATAACTACGAATAAATTTTAACTCATTGTTTCTTTCCATATAACACTGAATCAGTTCCCTTGTATAGGATTGAGGTCATGATAACAGTACTTTTAAATTCAAGGCAAACACACACAAAAAAAAAATAAACAGAAATATAAAGGAGTACTCTCTTCTCACAAATCACTACTTCGGTTAAGGAAGAGATGATTATATATATATATGTTCACTAATGGCGTGTTCATACAACAGTTCTAAAATAACAGCGTATTTGTAAATCAATCAATAGCGACAGTTGTTAGTCGCGCGCGTTATTATAGTCACGCGATAATTGCGTTCACTGTTGTTGCAGACTTGTTAACGACTTTATCTTAAATTGTTTTGAGTAGCATATGTCATAGACACATAGACATAGTTTGAGTTTTTGAAGAAACAGCAATCTCTCCTGATGTTTCAAAACGTTACTTTACAATTACATGCGTTGAAAGCAAATCCTCAATTCCGCACATAGTTACGTAATATCATTTTTTGAAAAACCTAACGAATAAATAATAAATAGTGCTGTGTAATCTTTCTGGGGTGTATTCATGTTTGTTAAATTTTATGTTGATTGTGTTGAATTGTATTTTATGATTAAATTAAAAGTTTCTACGCATGTTTTATATCTTAGATCTGATTCTTGCGTGTTTATGTACCTCGTAAAAAGGTGCTGATTAAATGTACATTAATATTACAAGTACTATATTTGTTTGTTGTATTCATAACAGTTTCAAAATATTTATAAATAACAATATTAAATACATATTAGGTTCTTGTTAAATAATATGCAATAAGTAGAACGACTACTGGCGCAGTGCCTTAATCCGCCACATTTAAAACGTTTTTGAAAGATATTTTTAAAAAAAGTATTGAATCGAACCAAAATAACACAAGTCATGTTCAATTTGCATTTGCTGGCATTTACTGGGTTTATTTCAACAAGTTGGTTTTGTAAAATCATAAAGCGATATTTATTTCCTAAATTAACTTTAAAATTACTATGAAAGTGCCAGTTTTTCCTTATTGACTTTAAATCATAAAATGCATTTGATAACATTGCATGTGTATATTTTAAAACTCGATGACTCGATTTATAAGGGAATGCTAGGCTTCAAAAGTTCGCATGCGTATTATGATATATCAGTGCTCTAGCTAATTCTAAACAGGGGGCGCAGAAACATATCGCCCTAATTTCCCACCATGCCCAATTGAATCAGCCCTTGAGTGGATCTGCAAATTTAATTTAAAGTTTCAATAAATTAATTACATGTTCAAAGTAAACCTAGTTTATGGAAGCTTCACGAAGTACCTCAACAGCTTGGGCAACAATTAAGTCTAAAGCTAGTCGCAAGCATTACATTCAAATTGACACTAATTGCACTTCTAATGTTCACAGCATTATTACTGAGTATTGCAACATCTGCTCAAAAGATACATGTAACTACAACTAGAATGTTATAACTTGCATATATTAAAATGAGCAGCATAACATTGTTGGTGTCTGCTTGTTCAAATATTCATGTCATTGTTCAATAAACCAGCCGAGAACCACGAAGTAACCTGTTTCTGACACACCAGTAACTCAAACAAGATGGAGCATTGCTTACAGAACGGATACAAAAGTTGTTTACTGACTGGCCGACTTCCGACTTCACGAATCATCCAATGTCTACAAATAAGAAATATTTGCTCCATAAAAAATTGTCTCTTCCCAAAACCCAATTAAATATCAAGAGTAATAGTAATTTTGAATTAGTATGAGTAAAAAAAGACAAAAGAATTTTAAATAAACATTGCAAACAAAGCATAGCGGGCTAAAACAGATAACTGTTTGACCAAAATCAGCTGGTATAAACACTGTTTCAGCTTCATTTATTCAAATGATAACTACGAATAAATTTTAACTCATTGTTTCTTTCCATATAACACTGAATCAGTTCCCTTGTATAGGATTGAGGTCATGATAACAGTACTTTTAAATTCAAGGCAAACACACACAAAAAAAAAATAAACAGAAATATAAAGGAGTACTCTCTTCTCACAAATCACTACTTCGGTTAAGGAAGAGATGATTATATATATATATGTTCACTAATGGCGTGTTCATACAACAGTTCTAAAATAACAGCGTATTTGTAAATCAATCAGTAGCGACAGTTGTTAGTCGCGTGCGTTATTATAGTCACGCGATAATTGCGTTCACTGTTGTTGCAGACTTGTTAACGACTTAATCTTAAATTGGTTTGAGTAGCATATGTCATAGGCACATAGACATAGTTTGTGTTTTTGAAGAAACAGCAATCTCTCCTGATGTTTAAAAACGTTACTTTACAATTACATGTGTTCAAAGCAATTCCTCAATTTCGCACATAGTTACGTCATATCATTTTTTGAAAAAAACTAACGAATAAATAATAAATAGTGCTGTGTAATCTTTCTGGGGTGGATTCATGTTTGTTAAATTTTATGTTCATTGTGTTGAATTGCATTTTATGATTAAATTAAAAGTTTCTACGCATGTTTTATAACTTAGATCTGATTCTTGCGTGTTTATGTACCTCGTAAAAAGGTGCTGATTAAAATGTACATTAATATTACAAGTACTATATTTGTTTTTTGTATTCATAACAGTTTCAAAATATTTATAAATAACAATATTAAATAAATATTAGGTTCTTGTTAAATAATATGCAATAAGTAGAACGACTACTGGTGCATTGCCTTAATCCGCCACATTTAAAACGTTTTAGAAAGATATTTAAAAAAAAGTATTGAATCGAACCAAAATAACACAAGTTATGTTCAATTTGCATTTGCTGGCATTTACTGGGTTTATTTCAACAAGTTAGTTTTGTAAAATCATAAAGCGATATTTATTTCCTAAATTAACTTTAAAATGACTATGAAAGTGCCAGTTTTTCCGTATTGACTTTAAATAATAAAATGCGTTTGATAACAGTACATGTGTATATATATTAAAACACGATGACTCGATGTATCATGGAATGCTAGGCTTCAAAATTGGGCATGCGCATTATGATACATCAGTTCTCAAGCTAAGTCTAAACAGGGGGCGCAAAACATACCGCCCTAATTTCCCACCATGCCACTTTTCGGACATATTATATTTCCTAAGTAACGTATCTGTGTCTGAGTGTGACCTTGACCTGTTTTAAAGATAAAGAAGATTTGCGCGAGATGAGATTGACGTACACATGCCCTTAGATTGAACCCGATTATATTGAGCTTAATACAAATGGTCGCGACAGTATCGTTATTATAAAAATAACATTTTTTGTTATTAAGTAAACACATGAACAAATAGGTATATGGTTACATGGGAATATCTGTACTGTCCTCTCTCTTAAACGCATAGCTGTTGTAGGATAAATGTGTCTGTATTTACAGATTTGTTTTTATATGAATTAACCAATATGTTATATCTGGGTAATGTGATATTCAAAATATAAATCAAAAAGTTCATCTTTTCACTTAATCTTTATAAAAAATAAATAAAAAAAATGGTCAATTTTTAACAAAAGATTCAAATAAAAGGAAAAAAAATGAATCAACAATTACAATAATTGCTTAAACAATGTTCAATATAAATTGCATCTTCTTGTTTAATAACCCATCTTAAGCATGTTTAACATAAAAAGTGAACATTATACCGAAACTGAATGATTTAACAACAAGTTGACATGAACATGTCATTAAAATGCAAATAACTTTATAGTAATATAAAAATGCAAATAACATTACCTGGATGGTAAGCCCAATTGTCACGCTGACACGACTGCTCTCAAATTTTGCAACATAATGTGAAATTGTATAACTTAAAAATATATATTAAGCAAATTGCAATGAGGTAAAGGATTTCCAGTAAGAACATTTATTTGAGTCAACATTCTTGTCAGCAGACACAAATATACTGCAGCTGTTGCAAGCCCATTTGAAAAATCAGAACAAAGCTTAACAATTTTACAACCAAAATACTTGTGTACTGTTCCAACAGAACCTGAATAATTGTGTTCTTTATATACATATTGACCTTTTATGAACATACATTTTATAATAAACCGTTAGTATAAAAAGCCAAAATTTATATGTTACCTTCAGATTATGTTATGTCAACCAGCGACCACCGAACATAGTTACTTCCCCTAGATATAACCAATTACTGTTTGGAGGATTTGTGAATTTTTATCATCAAATCTGGAAAAAAAATCAAACAATCGCATTTGAAATCGCTTTATGGTACCGAATTTATGTAGAGAAAAAACGCTGAAGAGCCAAATAAAGCTCCAGATGATTACATTTTTTAACCAATATAACATTTGAGGCTTAAAACAGCAAATGAATGTAAAAGCAAGTTTGTAAATAAACAAGTTAGCCCAGAAGTGAAGCCCAGTTGTCAATATGCACCATTGTTAATATGTTTTAAATTATATGCAAATCCAAAAGTATCGCTTACTTAACATTAAACGCTTCATTTATTAGACTACATAGAGTAGCAGGAAGGGCCAAAAAGGAGTAGGCCGCAACACTCCTGATCGCTCCCTAGAATCCGTTCTCAAATGATTCCTGTTGGAGATTTGAATGTCTTTTAAAGGTCTGGTTTTGACGTGTGGTGAATTAATAAGCTTAAGCGGTTATATCGTTGAGTCTCTAAAGGGTAAAATGAGTGGTAATATTGAATCACTGAACTTGTAAATGTTGCCCTTTTTTACATGATTTTTGAAGTAGCATAGCAATATATCAATATAAAAGAATTATAAAGTCGTTCCCATTTTTAATAAAAAGATACATTTATTTTACCAGTTCCGTGAGGAAGATACATGTTGATGTCTTACAAGTTATATGTAAGGTATCTAATACTTCTTTTGTGTTGCCAACACTTATCTTTAGATTGTTTTCCTTATTAAAATGAAGTTTTCAATGTCGCTGTTTTTCAGCTGTGTATCCATTTATATTATAATTGCCTAGTGATGTACGTATCAAATCAGTTTTGAAAATGTTATTCGACACATTTTCAGAGCGTTCGTTTCCATGCTTCCTCGGCCATTGTGAGTGTTGTTGTCCGGTATGACTGAATAGCTGAAAGGGAAGTCTTACTGCAGACAAGTCTTTATAACAAAAAATCACAAATTAGTTTTTTTGTGAAAACAATATTTGAAGAAATAAGATAATCGACAAAAAGTCCTAACACATTATTCACGTTGGAATTGAAGGAGCTTAAAGATAAGGGAGGAATCTTAGTGTACAAGAAACAGCGGGTATCCTAAAATTAGTTCAATGACAGAAACCGCGATCAAAATTACAAATGTTTTTAATATTTCGCTACAATGAAAAACCGACCGATAAACGATCATGTAAATCAAACGATCCGTCGATTAAGACAAGCTGTCACGCAATATATATCATATATTTTTTTTTATATACCACATTTATATAGCGCCCTTTTCGCTCGAGATGTGCGTTCAAAGGCGCTTTACATTTTTTTCCCTGGTCACTGCGGCATAAGTCGTCCGTTAACGGCAAGGCTAATTTCCCTCACAGGTACCCAGTTATACACCTGGGTGGAGAGGAGCAGATGTGGGATAAATTTCTTGCTCAAGGAAATTCCAGTGGTCAGGGCGGGATTCGAACCCGGGACCTCTCGATCCCTAAGCCAGCGTCCTACCATTAGACCACTGCTCCCACATATTTCATATGCACTTTATTTTATAGGCCGTATCTCGCGTTTTGTTTGTGTCGCTTATCTTGTTTTCTTATAAAAATATAATTCCCTCGACACTTGACTCCAAAACCGTTGTCATTAATAAATGGCATTCGTTATGTTAACTTTTGTATGTATGGCCATTTAACAAGTACCGCTTTACTTAACAGTTCGAACAGGTATTTTATGTGTATATTTCAAACGGGTGATACAATATTGCATAATGTATAATGTTTTATTTGGGCAACAATAAACGATAATAAGTTCTTATGTGCAGCAATTACACACACCACGAGTGCGTTAAACAGAGTAGTTAAATAGCCAAGCATTTACAAAGGGAATAGTTATTAACCGATAAATACATATAATGAAAACATATTTTGATAATTGCATGACTTGATAAAGAAATGAAAGCTATGTTTGTATAAGAAGTTTTACAAACAATTTTAAATATGTTTTAGGGCGATCAATAAATTTTATCTTATAAAAATCGATAAAAACATTATCAATCTGACCGTGATGTTAAAACCTTTTTGTTCATTAGCCAGACAATCCATGAGTCGACGTGACTTCATCGCTTCCTCCCTTTGATATGTACAACGTCGATCGATATTGAATATTGTACTATAATTTAAACAAGTATCATATAGCGTCACGCTAAGGTTGTTTCGACTTCTATTCATACACACAGCGACGGTACATCAGGTCGAACCAGTCATCATGGTCATCCTGTGTTCGTTATTGGTTGTTCTGTTCTTCCGTTCTGTTCTGCTTTAGGCTGTTAACAGAATGTATTCAAACAGTGAATGAAGCAATGCTTGTTTAAAGCAGATGGGATATAGGATATTATTTCATCGGACAACATGTTGGACCCCAACAGGAAGTTGATAACCGTGATGTTTGGTCTTGCCTGGATTTCCGAGGTAAGTTAGCACGTACGTGCGATTGAATGTGATATGTCCAGACTGCTTTGTAACAGCAAGCTTTGGCGAACTGAGAGAAAATTCAATGATACATGTATTGGCTTAAATTGGATAGTTATGAATATGCATGAGTTGTCCAATTATAATACTGATTGGTAATGTTTTTTGCGAGACTTAGATTGAAAACGCATATCATGTCTAACTTGTATGTTCTTTCTGTGCAGATCTTCGTTAAAGTTATATTCCTTCCATGTTTTACAATCAGCCAACAATCAACAAATTTAATAACACTATGGTATCGCGTGATGAAAACAGCATAAAAAATAGTGCCATGTATATCTACTATGACTTCGAAAGACGTAAGTGTTGTTAAATTAAACTCTTGTTTACCGCTTATAAATTATGTGTGTTCACATTTCTATTATACCTATATGCATTTTTATGTGTTCATGAATATGCATGGGTTGGTGGCCGTTACGCAAATACACAAAACTGAACTTGGTATGTGATCATGTGTTTAGTCTGTTATGATGGATCTCATATTTACATGCACATGCGGATATAACTTACACAAATTATAACAGTTTGTAATGGTACAAATACCATGACATAGATATTTATTGAAAAACATTAACAACAACACCTGTTAATTCAGATTAATATAGATACTTCGAGGATCGGTCACTTTCATATGTATTATATGAGGGTGGAGGGAAGCTACCTGCGAATGTTATTTATACTTTTTAAATAAGCATGGTTCACGGCGCTGATATTTGAGTTAAATAAAGAGATTCCATATTTGCATTCATGTAATTAAGTAATCGCACAGGGCCGAGTTTCGCCGGCACTCTATCATCGGTTCGCTGCCGACATCACGGCCCGAGGGACTTATGTTTGTTGGTCGTTATGCGGCTAGGTCCGATTCTTGACGTCCGGCCAAGATCTTCCGTAATATCATCTTAAAACATATTTCGGATTGTTTGTTTGAAAGGCATAATTTGAAGCTTCGATAGGAATACAATTAATTTCTCCTGTCAGTCACTCTATCTCGTGAATCGTGTTTTGTCCGAATGGTTTGAATTCGATACAAGCGATTCCAAAAAAGTGTGGGTTAAAACAATTCATAATAATTGATGGAAGAACAGTTACTGGAAGCGAATATCGTATTGATGTTATTGGACTGTGCATTGGATAAAACATGTCACTGCGGGAAGCGTATCATTATCAAACGTTGTTTGATGTCAATGAGTGAGAAATCTGTGACACAATGCCTCCTGTCAAAGCTAAAATAGTGCCATCAATGTAATTTACAATACATTTTCAGTTGTAATCCACATTTTAATTATGCTACGTTTTTAAAATCTTGTTTCGATGTTTTCGTTGATTCGGGGCTTGATTTTTATATCTCACCATTGTCCAAGACGCAATGTTGAGGCCATTTATTTCAGTTGTAGTCGCGCGGTCCGATTCTGTTCAGGTATACAAAATAGGCCCACGGCCCGATATGATCATATTAACCCACCAAATACAAATAACGACCCGCTCATCACGTCAATGTGTTACTATTTATAGTAGCGACATGTAAACATTCAATATATTTTCATCGTCTGCGTTATCTAAGCATTTACATACATCTAAGCTAATAAACTGTATTCTTATATTCACACACAATTTAATAATTTGATACAGTGTCATCTGCATACACACAATTGTATGAATGTGAACTGATATCTCACGTTTATTCCAGATAATTCCCACATGTTATTTATAGACATGCCAGTAAGTAGTTGTAGAGATCTACAATAGCTTCAGTTTATGACACATGCCGCTCTTATCTAGTGAATGATGCATGTACATGAACATACATACCATAAAAATGAAGACTTTGTTAACACGACTTACGACGTATTCTTTTGTTTGCAAAGCGTTGCGATTATTTTGACAAAATTATATACAACGATTTATCAATCAGATAATAAAGTACAAGTGTTATTATATACAACGATTTATCAATCAGATAATAAAGTACAAGTGTTTTTTATTGTTTATTTAAAATATTAAAAAAAATAAAATGACGATCAATATGATGTAATGAAACTCCTGCATCACTGTACATCGAACAAGGGAAATCACTGCCTAATACGTGTTAACTGCGATCAATCACAGTTGTCTACCATGAAATGTTTACTTTTCAGTCGATGAATATGATCAACATTGTTTTTTTTTATTGTTTTTTTTATTTCACGACGATACTGTTCATACAGACATGGTTTTTATATATAATAACTCCATCGTAACCTAGGATATTGAACGTAACCAGTTTAATGTACTTAGACACGTTATTACACATTACATATTTTTGAACGTATACGATTGTAATATTTTAACGGTAAAAATAGGTTTATATACATTAATACTTGTTTTATCAAATTATAATTGTGCTTCCAAACATTAATGCGGCTATCGAACGTATTCTAACATTAAAATAGCAAACCTTTGTATGGCTCTGTGTGAATAGTTTATAAACTGGATGCCCTTTGTGTTATGTTTATATTTGTTTAGCCTTGAACTTCCAACGTTTCTTTTTGCGTCATGCGACAGAGGATGAAATAGTGTATATCCAAAAAAAAAGTCCCACTGTTTTGCTTTTGCCGTTTTCAAGATAATCAACTTTGAAAATGGCCATAGTGAAGAAATTGGAAGTGTCCCTAATATGCCTCCATACACACAAGATCAGCAGGAAAGTGACGTCAAAAAGGATGACGTCACAAATAATACATGGCTGCATGTGTTTATCTTGGTAGATACGACGAGATTAATACTGGCATTCGGCTTTGAGATCAGCATATCTTCAGGTATTTAACACTTAACAGTTTTTTATATTAAGATAGAACATGTTGATCATTGATGCAAAGAATTTATGTATAACATAATTATTATAACGGTTTCTCGAATATTTAATTTCAAACCACTCTGCCTAAGAATTTTAATATTTGTGCGAGGCGATTCTGTTTTGGTCTGTAAAACAATGTTTTAAAGGCTCTTTTCCAAAACCAGTTGGGAAAACAGACAGTTTTTCAAGTGACGAGTAAGGGCTTGACAAAACAAATAAAAATATGTCAAACACTGCGATAGTACTTAAAAAAAATGTACGGAAGCCCATAAATGCCATAATAAAATTATTTTTCACTATTTTAGGGAAAACATTAAAAGGTCGCATTTAAATGTGTTGTGTGTGTGTGATTTCTTTATAATCTTTTGTTTCGTGTATTACAGGAGTACAGTCCTATAAATATCAATGAGATGAAAGGACAGTTAGAAAGTGGATGATGGATTTACTGTAATATTATAAAGTACGGATACTTTCATAATCATTAAATTTCCTGTTTTTTTCTTCTTCCAATTGATGTACTAATTTCATTCTGGAGCATACTCGTACATTTTTGTATTTACAAGGTGATCGTGAGAGTGCGGTTAAAAATAAAAATAAAACCTTTAATATTTATAATATATACAGTCAGGAAGGCTCAATGTTTGAGTTGGAGGCCGGCCAGTCCATCCCTGAATGACTCTGGGGTCTTTAGAACTGTGAGGTGCTTTGGTAGCTGGTTCCACAATCGAGCTCCAGAGATGAAGAAGGAGTGGCGGTATGTGTCTGTTCTGCAGTATGGTATCCAGTAACGGACCACTGCACCATCCATGCCTTCTAGTCCATTTAGACGTGAAGATGTGATGGATCGCCGGAGGGGAGCGGTGGCTGGGATGTCTAGAAGACCATACGTGATCCTATACATCATCATGAGTTTTGAGTGCTGGCGGGGGAGTTCTAGGGTAGGTCTGCGATCATCTGGCTAATGCTGCTTGTGGTCCTGTAATTGCCTGTGATGAATCGCGCTGCTCTTCGCTGCACAGCCTCCAACTGTTGGATGCGTGTCTGTGTGTGAGGGTCCCAAGTTGCTGATGCGTAGTCGAGGACAGGTCTGACTAGTGACTTATAGCACTGCAGCTTTATGTCTTTCGGGCAGCTGGAGAGGTTTCTGCGGAGAAAGGCGAGAGAGTTATTGGCAGACTTAGTGCGGCTGTCCACATGTGGATTCCAGAAAAAAATCGCTGACAAGTGTCACGCCTAGATACCTTCCTGTCTTGGCTAAGGCCAGCTGGTGCCCGTGGATGCTGTAGTCTGCTTGTATCGGGGTTCGCTTTCTCGTTATCCTCAGTACCTCACATTTGTCTGGATTGAAGGACATCTTCCAAGTTGTTTCCCACTCTTGGAGGGCATTGAGGTCATCCTGTAGTACCTGTGCATCCTCTGGAGACTTGATCTTTCTGTACAGGAGACTGTCGTCCGCGAAGAGCCTTGGAGTGGATGTTACTTTGGAGGGCATGTCATTGATGTACACCAGGAATAGCAGGGATCCTAACACCAGCCTTGAGGGACACCCGATGTCACTGGTGCTGGGTCTGACTGTACACCCTCAACCTGTACCTGTTGACTTCGGTTTGATAGGAAGCTTCTGATCCAGGTGAGTATGTTTCCACTGATGCCGTAGTGCTTCAGTTTCACAGCAAGGTGTTCGTGCGGGACCTTGTCGAACGCCTTACTGAAGTCGAGTAAGATCTGCTCACCGCAGTCGAGAGCAGACGATAGGTCCTGTAAAGTCGGAAGTAGCTGCGTCTCACATGACCGGCGCTTACTGAACCCATGCTGTGAGTCCGACAATATGTCCAGGTCTTCCATGTGCTGCATTATCTGGCTGTGCATGATGTGCTCCATTATTTTACAGCAGACAGAGGTGAGGGAGATGTTTATGTAGCATGTTTTGAGAAACAGATTTTTATAAAATCTTCATTTCTTTATTTTGCAAAAAAAATATGTATCCCAACAATGGACAAAAATTGCAATCTATGCTGGTGTATACAGTGCAAACAATGTCAATATCAATATCTTAAGACATACCGAAATGGCATTGTTAAGCTGTATCAACAAATTACCCAGAAAATAAATGTTGATGTACAGATATTGAAAGTACTAGAAGACCCCCATACGTGTATCTTATGAGAAAAGTTCAGTCTAAAGAAGAAATTGCTAGTTAAATTGCTAGCTAACATGATATTTCTTCTTTTGTCTGGATGCCATCTACACAATATGAACGTGTGATGCTTTTTAAACAATGCCTTTGTATTTCAGTGTGTTTAAATTATCAAGCTGTCTACAAGAACTTTGATAGAATTGTATTTGTACATCAACATGTTCAGATGGGCCTATTCAGAAAGCAAGGTTTGTTTTTCATTTGTTCTTGATATTGAATGAAAAAGACACATTGAAGTGCTACAAAAATGGTGTTAGGTTTATCATTTACTTATATGACAATTATGCCGTTTGTAAAAAAAAAGGTTTTATGGTACGGATGACACTTGAATATTGTAGTCTTAATGCAAATATGTTGTGAAGGGACTGTGATATTATCAGTGACAATGTTTTTTTTTCTTAAACCTATTTCATTATGGAAGAAACAACTTCTGAAGTCATTATTGGAAATGTTGTGCATATTTTTTTTAAGATGGTATGACTGAATTCCTGACTACACCAACACATATTGTTTTTTCTTCCCAATGACTACTTATTTTGTTTAAATTTCCATTTCAGATGGATTCCTGTGCAATTTGTGGAGAAACTGTATGTGAGGGAATAGAGACCGTACGTCTGAGGCAGAAAGGCTGTGAGGGAATTCAGAATTTAGGCACGAGTCAGACTTATGCAGATGTCAAACCTGGCGATGTTGTTCATACAAAGTGCAGGAAAGAGTTAACTAGAAGGAATAACTCTGAGACAGATATACATTTAGATGGTGAAATAGACAAACAAAAAGTGCTACGTTCAAACTAGGAGACATTTGATTTTAAAAACCTCACATGTTCATGGCATCAGCAAACCAGCAATCATCAAACTGTTTCAAAAGTCAGATGACTTTCGTTCTCTTTGCAAGTCATTTGTAAATACTGGTGACATAGAAGAAATTAAAAGGATCGGGGAATTGTTTCTAATACATCTGTTTAATGGATCCCAATCTGAAAACATTAATGTATTAAGGTATAAGCGTTTTTCATCCAAAGTGATCTCAAGTACACATTCTATTCCTGTGCAATCTCTACCGCCTACAGTAGCAGCAGCTTCTTTTTGTTTAAATGATGTCTCTTCTTAGCGAAAATCCAGTTTAGGCGGCAAGTGTCGTCCCTAATTAGCCTGTGCGGACTGCACAGGCTAATCTCGGAGGACACTTTACGCACATGCATTATGCCCAGTTTTCTCAGAACACGACACATATCACGGCATTCAGTGCACATATCCATACGTCTAGTTTTTCCGTATCTATAATGTTGATCAGTATACTTTCCATGAACATTTTGATTATAAATGGAAATTATGTAACATTGTGTTAAAAGAAACCACCTCTTATGAGAAGAATTATTACTTTTACCTTCTTTATATTCATTTCACTTATTATATTTATACCAATCAATGTTATGAAATGAATTTTTCGGTGGTGTAGTGATTGTTTTAAGTTTGTATGTAATTTTGAGTGGGTGGGGTTAGTTTACCCCCTTGATAATGTATATATAAATTAGATATTCGAAAGCTTTCTTAGCGTTTTCTTTTCATCAATAAGCTAAAGAAACTTATAATATCAAATAAAATACATAAACACTAATTAAAACCGTTTGCATAGCTTTATTTTACATGTTTAACAATTTTGAATAAATGTGCAGTTCTCAAGTTCATTCCTTAGGGTGGTAATGTTCAAACCAATTTTTCTGAAGTTGGGTGCATTCCCCATGCCGGGACTTTTAGTATGTTATATAAAAGGTATCTAAGAAGCAATAAAGTATAAAAGAAAAACTTTTGCAATTTTGTCTAGGTTGACCCTTTTTTTCGGCTACGCTGACTGGACTACTACGCTGGACGCATGTGTCACAAGACCCATTTTCGCATAACGCGGCTAATAGTAGTGTGTGTTACTTGGCTCCAACTTGTTTTGTATAGTTGTACATGAATGGCGTCTTAAATGGACCGATGAAACTTTACAAAAAAATGTCGTTGGTGGTCCTCTTACCAAAATGAATTTATAGTTTTTTTCTTCTCTGCACAAGATGGCCTCTAGAGCTATCAAAAAACCACTACATGTATTTTGAAGTTTTATTTGGTCATTCCGCGCCTGATGCTTCTTATGTGAGGATCTGGAGTGCGTCCCTGCACACCTTCCTAATTAACTTACTAGACTGACAAAACTCGGGACGAATTTGTATCAAAGCTGCAATTTCCAGCTTTTTAGCTGTTACTGCAAGATTGTCCATTTTTATGTGGTCTTGTGTTGTGGGAGGGTATCCGGAGTACCCGGACGAAACCCCGCCTGTCCGGTATGATGACCACCAACCAAACTCACATTCTTCCAGGAACGGAGATTGAACCCGGGTCGTCGAGGTGAAAAACGCGTGTACCAACCACTGCGCTTACCGGAAATCCTTAACAAATCATGTTCCTTTGATGGTCCTTTAAATCTCTATCAAAGTTAATACTTTGGCAAACAGGGTGATGTAGGGAAGGGTGTCATATTTCCTAATCATATTTATATTATAGGCATATACAAATCTTAGAAAATCATTATTTCGGTAATTATTGGATTAAACAAAATCACTAACAATCGCTTTGATTGTTTTGGTACGACTTAAAAGCACTAACATATTTTATATTCGGTTTAAATATTTGTTTCCATTACATCGAATAACACAGTCTTAATGAGACGCCGTCGCGTCCATTTCCTTTGTAGAATCAGTACTTTGTGTCGTTGCGTCCATATGTGTCTCGTTCAACTAACCTGCGTGATTGTGCACATCATACATTGTGTACGATGGGTAAGCACTTCTTTCAAGATAGATAAGCCTCATTATATTATGGATTCCGGTGTCTGAGGCTTGTTATCGTATATGTCCTCTCCACTTTCAGACAGGGGAGGGGGATATAGATCTAACCTTGTCCATCCCTCCGTCATCCATCTGTCGGACATTTTGTCGCACGTAACTCAAATAGCAGTGCTTTTAAAACGACAAAAATATTTTAGTTCGGATGTTTTAGACATAACCGGAGTTGTGGCTCTTTATAAGGAAGGAAACATTTTTGATCTAATGATCCACGTAACTAAAATGTTTTGCTGGTAGAGGTTTAAAACTCTTACACACAAAAAACATAGACACTAGCATTTGAACTTACGAACCTCTATATGGTTGGGAATTTTTCGATATTACAGGAGTTATGGCCTTTAAGCAAATTAAAAAATAATATAACTCGTGCTTCGCGTTATTCACCAAGTTTTTCTGCTTGGAGATGAACCTTAACAAACATTTAAACCAGCACGCGAACCTGCTTACCTGAGTATTTTTGATCATTTTTTTTCGACTTGATAGGAGTTTTGTGACAAGAGAGGAATGTCGCGGGGATGATAGGATATTATTGTCTTACGGTTAATTGTCTAGTTTATATATTGTAAATGGTACCATTTAAGTGTTCGTATATCGTATGAATAGATATCAATGCGTGAAATTTAAATGAAATTTATTCTGACACGAAAAAATAAAAAAACAAACATTTTGTGTCTACAAAAATCTATGTTACCTGAACACGTCTGGCTTTAAAGGGACTGTAAACCACGAATGACGAAAAAAGAAAAGTTCTTAAATACCGTATTTTTTTTACAATTATTAGTTTATATTGATTAAAATATCAAGACTGGTATATAACATTCCTTTAAAAGAGTTGTTAAGTTAAAAGCAGGCACTTTTCATAAAATTTGTATTGACCAATCAACATGTGAATTGAATATTTGGTGAATGCCGGAAAATGTACATTATACTTTCAAAGTGGAAGAATGGTCAAGGGCGCTGTCTTAGGACACACCCACATCACCTGACCATACTTTGACTTCGACCTACTTTTAGACTATGACTAATTGAAAGGGTGAACATTCCTGGGTTACCCAAAATGACATGTTTCGTTTAAGATCAATACTGATTGTTACACAGCTTTGATACTTGCATGGATGTTATCTATTACCACTTTTACCTCAGCTACATCACATGACCTAATTTTGACCCTTAAATTGGTCTGATCGAGGACTTATTCAAATGCGCACATGAATCAATACTGTCTATATATATATACTGNAGTTGGACAAGTCTAAACTGATAGCCACCACCAGTGGGAAAGGTACGTGGACAAGTCTAAACTGATAGCCACCACCAGTGGGAAAGGTACGTGGACAAGTCTAAACTGATAGCCACCACCAGTTAGAAAGGTACGTGGACAAGTCTTAACTGATAGCCACCACCAGTGAGAAGGTACGTGAATGATCACATGACTGAAGTCCATACAAGGAAGGAGAAAATGAACCAAAAGATATCAAGCCGGAGGCTGTATTGCCTTACCTATTCAAAAAGACCATGTGATGAACAAAAAACAAATCCTTAAGTTCTGTTGCATATTGTACTTATATTTTGTTTATTTAAATGTATTCCACAGGTAACTATTTCCTTAATTGTTTAAATTGTAGCATTCATAATGTACCCATAAACCGAAGGATTTCCAACAGACATTTATATCTGCATTTTTTTCTTAAGTACAACTAATGATTTCTCTTAGGAGCCCTATGAATACTGGCCTCAGAAGTGTCCTGTGTTTTGCAGAGGTCAAAGATCCGGAACACAATATCTTATCAATCAAATTCAAGGCTTTTTCCATTAACTGCTGTGTTGCTAAAACCGTTAACACCAACTAAGCAAACAGTCTGTTTCATATCAATGTTATTAAATTGGTTTCAAACAATTGAAAGTTTTTAGCAATCATATAGTTTGAATCAACACTTTTGTAAAACTGTAATGTTAAGTTTATATAACCTACGCCATCCAAATGTTTTTCGATGTTAGATCTAATTGGCACTTAAAAGCTGGCCCTTTTATTAATGAAATAGAAGAGGTTGTGAGCATTTTTTTAAATAAATATATAATTCAACTATTTAGTCTCAGGTGTTAAACATTTCCTAGAAATATGTGCAAAAATGAACATAATTAGATAATACATATAATTAGGTTAGTGTCTAAGTCAGGTCATACGAAATTGTACAAGAAAAAAACATCTGAGCTTGCTCTGTGAAAAGATAGTTTAATGCATGTCCGTAAAGTGTCATCTCAGATTAGCCTGTACAGTCCGCATAGGCTCTTCAGGGACGACACTTTCCGCTTTTATTGTATTTTTTGTTTAAAGGAAGACTGTTATTGACGAAGATCCAGTTTAGGCGGAAAGTGTCGTCCCTGATGAGCCTGTGCGGACTGCATTTAACCCCCTTTTTACAGAGCGAGGCTCATTTTATTCTTTTCCTTACATGAGACCAGGAAATCGCCTTGAAAGCTCAGCAATTGAAGCATGACCTTTAACTCTTCAAGAAAGGTCACTAGGCGACCTTGACCCAGTAAGATAGCATTGAGAAGGAGAACCACATTCTGCAGGTGACCTTGAGGCAGCGGGATGAGGAGATTGCTAGGCAACAGGAGATAGTCGACTAGGTGCTTGTTATTGGACACATAACTATAAACCCTTTACCTCTAAGATACGCATTTTCACTTGTTGGTAGTTCATAGAAAATCACATTACAAGTTAAGACCTTTCTTAATAGATTTAAGTTTTTTAACACTTTATTTCCAATCCTAAGATACTGCTCAGCAGCAAACAGCATTAACCTGAACAGCCTGCAAGTTACTAGCAGGTTGTTCTGGTTTTATGCTGGTTGGAACAGAGTTAATCAACTTTGGTTGAAAAATGCTCAGCCTGTTAGGGAGGTCAGAGATCTCAGGGGCCCAAGTTTTCCACCAAGGAGAAATGGCGCCCCTAGAGATGCCAGTAGGAATGTAGGGGCTGAGAGAACTATATGCCATCAAGGGAGAGAATCCAGAGGTGGGAAAGTGAACAGGTGAAGAATGGTAGGGGCGAGTTGTCTCCCTCAAGGGGAATTAAAAATAGACAGCCGTTTAGTAGAGGTCAAAGGCTTGATGAATATTCCCCATCCAGAGTTAGAACTCAACAAGGATATATCAATGGGGGAAGGACCACATACTCCATCAAAGATGGTACAGATGTCAGTTTAGAACAGTCTCGATAGTGTCACCGACTACTTTAGAAAGTATCATCCACAAGACACCGTCACTAGACCTAAAGAGACTCTAGTTAATAAAGGATGGCCACCAAGAGGCAGATATCTAAATTACAGGGCGACTAATTGGGGGCGATTGCCTTCTGCAATCCGCCCCATTGTTAACATAAGATACATAAAAACCGAAGAATAAAGTCCGTTACTGCAATTAACCTAACTTTGCATCCAGATTCTGCATTCGCAAACAAAAAAGCTCCGATCGCATGGTATTAGTATTAATGCGCCACAAAAACACTGTGACGAAGTACATCGGTATTTGCCGTTGCAAAAATTGACCAATCAGAAGATGTCAAAGCTATCGGAAATTGTTTGAATTTGTAATAATACATATTGCGGAGACGAATGTGTCCGCCCGGCAGCCTTATCGCAGTCGGTAGAGCAAGACACTGTTAAACTCGGGGTCGTGGGTTCGAGTACCACGTTGGGTGATACCTATTTCCCTACTACTGAATGGATAAACTTAATTCTTGGACAGAACACACCTTTTGACAAGACATTTCTGTTGACATTTTTACCTTGACCCTTGGTTGACATTGACCTTTAGTATACAATTGCTCACAAATTAACATTTGCCGTATCTTACTTGATACTGAATTGATGTAATTTATACTTTGACACACACGGAGGCCCGTGTATTTAGGCAAGAACGATCCAGAAACCTTAATGTACTAATTAGAAATTACTGCAATGCTTGTTTTTATCAAATTTATGTCAAGTTTGGAACTGGATTGACTTTTTTTACCTTGAACCCTGGTTGACATTGACCNAGCAAACAGCGCAGACCCTGATGAGACGCCGCATGATGCGGCGTCTCATCTGGGTCTACGCTGTTTGCCAAGGCCTTTTTTCCAGACGCTAGGCATAAATGGGTTAAAGATATATAGAACGAGAAAATAATTATCACAAGAAAAAATCATTCTTTAATTGCCGCTGTCAATGGTCTTCTGAAATATGTGTTGGTATAATAATGGTTATAAACAAAGTTCACAGTGGACGTCAATGGTTTGCTGTGATAAGATAAGACACACTTGTGAAATCGTGAAAACGCTAAGGTCGTTTAATAGCAAATATAGTGCTATTGGTAAGCATGGAACAGAGAGTTATAGGTAAATATGTTTTTAAATAGTCAGCCTTGATGACTAGCATTATTTGATGTTAAACAACAAAAACACGTATTTTTACTAATCTTTTTTGTTACCGAGGGATAATTATTTTAAAATTAATTGACTATCTACGAGTTTATTATCTACCTGCTGCCATAAAGTCTACTTCACGTAACATTTAAACTGTTGAACAGTGTTGAAAATAGCAGCAATAATAAGAACAAGAACAGCAACAACCAAACCATTAGCATCAAATTATCAATGAAATAAATTGTCACAAATGTAAAGATTAATTGTGCATATGTAATGAGTGTGATGGAAATACAAACATTATCTGAATACACGGGCCTTTGGCGATGGCATACACGTCTTTCAATAAAACGCGTCCATCTCAAAATGAAATTATATAACTTAAAAATATAACATATGTATGATATAGGATAATATAAACATGCTTGCAATAAGTAACAATACGAATTGTTCAACAACTTTTTTTAGTAAAATTCGAACGTTTGATTTCAGAACAACTTATTTTGTTTGATGTGCAATACTAAAATAGCGTGCTTTAGTATTTAGTGCTTTTATTAAGTATCAATAAAACCGAAATATCTATCAATGTCAATGCTAATAAAAATCTTTCTTTTTTAGGACTTGCACTGCAGCTTTTTGTAATTTGTGTGTTTATCAACTGCACCAGTGAGTATTTCATTGTTTTCGTATGGATAAAAATACACACAAATTGGTAGCAACATTTTAAACTTATCGGTCAGTGACTTGATATCACAGTTAGAAGGCGGTATACATTTTGTCTTTGGTCAATTTTATAATAACACGTTGAATTTAAAGTAGTATATCTATTTTATAAGAAATCCGCCACAACAGAACGTGTGATACGGCAATTCATATACGTGTCCTACAGCTAAAAAGACTTAAGAGATACCTGGTTAATCAAATAGACGATAATTAAGCTTTAAAATAAAAAAGTCCATTTAAGGATATCCACGGGTCCAGCTAGATGTCAGACACATTGGTAATATAAAATGTAAATGTATATGATTGATAGAAAAATCTGCAACATTCAACAGGGCGGGTAAAACACAGTCGCCATCTTCGATGGAATGGATACATTTCTTTGAATTAGTGTATGTTTTTTTTCCAATGGGCATCAGTTAGTCCAGAAAACTTGAATCTATGTAAGAAAATATACATACACGCGAAATCGAGGAAATAAACACAAATCTACATTCGTCACCTAATATGGCGGTTTATTGTTTACACAATGGTAAACAGCAATGCGATAACCCTCCCAAGTTGATTTGGTCCTAATGAGTTCTCGTCCTTTAGTGTCTATGGTTCTGGATTACCAGAGACCTTCCCACACGTTTAATGTGTGCCTGGACTATGTAGGTTAAGCATGTAACGTTTAGTGACAGTATGTTTCAGAAATTTCGGGCGCACGGAAAATACCAAGAAAACACGAAAACATATTATGAAACTAATAAAAATAATCCGTTGGATTGTTGGAGTTGGGCATGTATGTATTTTAAACAATATCGAAATGAGAATATGCTCTACTGTGTGATAAGTTCAGGGTTTTGTGCTTAAGGTTTTTTTGTTTGCTTTTAAGTGGGCGAACGACCCTTTTTTAACTGATTTCAGAAGGCAGCAGTGTCTGCCTAAGTTGCCAGGATGTCTTCGCCCCGGCGGCCTGCAATAAAGTGAAGACGTGTGGACCACACGAGGTTATACATGCTTAAATAATATAAATATTAATTTATGAATTGGAAGTGTTGTAGTAAAACAGGGCTTAGGTCACTTATGTGATATCGTCCTCATAGGATAATCCATCCCACGACATATTCCGCTTTATAATATTTTCTGTTTCAATGAAATCCCTTTTTACTTTAAATAAACGTANAATGTTGACAGCCTGTCACCCTTCCTTACTTCCATCTGTTTTCTTCAAAAAAGATGATTGGTTGGCATCACGGTGTATAGTGTTTTTTAAAATTTGAGCAAAATTGCCCCATCAGTACTTTGAGTACTTTGATTTGTTTAAGGGCGCTGTTGTCATTGACGTGACTGGTGCAATTTGTACGTGTTTGTTATGTTTCCTCAAATTATAGTAAGAACACATTTACTCAGATAACGCAACGTTTCTTTATATGTTCGTTAATAGCACAGCATGCGAAGTTCAAAATAAGTGTAACAGAAACGTGAGCTTGGTGCTAAATCGGTCACGAATAGAACCTTCGCGATCGTTGCAGCAGCTTGATTATGTATCGGTGCGGTCAAAGGGAAGCAACTGCTGTAACGACGCTTTCGAAACTTAGTTGTTGTTCGCCTATCAACGAACCAAGTGCCGGAAAGTAGTTTATATTCGTTGTCTGCTTAAAAAAAGCTTTATAGGCATGATATCACAGTTTTAATATCGGGAAAATAATGATTGTTAAAAAACTAAGATACTTAAAATTCGGATTAAAATTTAAAACAAAGTAAACATTTATCGCAACCAATCACTTCATAGCTTTTTTTTCTTAAAGTTATAACGCACCACAGAACATCAATTGACACGATAAATAAAACTAAATCAACCTCGGGAGGGGACACCGCTCCCGAAGCCACGCCCGTCAGCCCCGGGGCGCCTGAAAAAAATCTGCGGAAAGCACTGCTGCATGTCTTAAGGAAATGTAGTCCGGAAAAATGTTATTTTATTGGAAATTTATAAGGGCCGTAACTTCGCCAAAAATCCATGGACCGGAAGAAAACTCGAACGTGATCTGTAAGAAATGCAGGTAGACTCACACACCGAAATCGGGTTAATATTTGAAAGCGGTTTGAAAATAATCCGGAAATGGACTTTCGGACGGACGGACATGCGGACTTTTATAGGCCACCCTACCAGGGGCATACATAAGAAATACTACAAACAAAGTATGTGCTTAACTAGTAATAATAACAATGCACCTGAGGTGAAATTCACTGTCCAAAATTATATATTTATATGCCACATATAAAAAACACTATACGCATATCATCAGTATATATTAAAATGTGTGCTTCACTAGTGATAATTGCAATGCACCTGTAGTAAATTTTACTGTCTTATATTGTATACTTTTTCCCTGATGAAGTAGGTTTGTCCAGCGAGAACTATTATAGTTAGTTATATGACGTTTGTTAAAAGGTGTAATATATCAGTTTTACAAAAGCATAACTATTAACCCATTTATGCCTAGTTGACTCTCCATCCTTCTAAATTGGATCAATTTCTTATCAAAATAAGGGATGTCTAGTATATTTATTTCTATATTTAGAATATTTCTTANTGTCGTCCCGGATTAGCCTGTGCGGACTGCACATGCTAATCTGAGACGACACTTTACGCACATGCATTATGCCCAGTTTTCTCAGAACACGACACATATTGTTACGTTTAATTTTGTTTCTCATGTATTCCAATCATTATTATAGCCTCGTTCTGGAAAATCTGGGCTAAATGAATGTTCTAATGAGTCCACACCGGCAAATCATCGACAACACTTTCCGCTTTTATGGCATTTTTCGTTTTAAGGAAGTCTCTTCAAAGCGAAAATCCAGTTTCGGCAGAAAATGCAGTCCCTGATTGTGCGAACTGCACATGCTAATCTGGTACGACACCTTTTGCACATGCACAAAGTCCAGTTTTACCGGAAAAAAAGAATTTATGTTTATTTTTAACACACACAATTCATAATTCATTCTTAAGCTGTACTGTTATCAACGCACTTATATCGTTTTTACGTGTCTAACTTCAAGAATATGACACGTACGACAAACGGACACGTGTATACGGAATATTGGAATAACATTTGGCTAGTGAAGTAAATTTCGTTTTAATATTAAATACTGTTTTCAATTATTAAACATGTAAATACCTTACATGCATACTCCAGCTATGTCATTTGGACTTTAACCCATTTATGCCTGGTGGACTCTCCCATCCTTCTTAATTAGATCAGTTTATTTCCAAAATTAGGGATGTCTAGTACATTTATTTCTATATTTAGAATATTTCTTACCTAACTTCCTATAACATGCGGCGTCTCATCTGGGTCTACGCTGTTTGCCAAAGCGTTTTTCTAGACGCATAGCATAAATGGGTTAACACGAATTCTATTCTGTACAGTTAAATACTGTTAAATGAGTATCTTGTTACAGCCTACTCCAACGATATGGGTCCAGTTTGTTATGCATGTCCGTTGCAAGCCACACAGAGCTCGTGCAGCACCATACAGCACTGTTTCAAGAATCAGGTGGGCGATTAATTTGATAGTGCTATTTGTATGTGTTTATATTTAGTTTTACTAAATAGTAATGTGTTACGAATACCTTTGTGCTAAGTAAATGTCTTCCAAGTATTTCTATCCTACAGCTGAATGATTTTGTCGAAGGAAACGTTATTATCATGTTTACTTTTGCTTTACAAGATTAGTAGCCTTAACACTGTTACCTCAAGTACATAGCGGACTACGCTTTTGGTTGGCCTTTCGGCAAGCCCCGCCGTGTTAACCTTTCTTCAATTCGTCGGATAAATTCAAGTACACAATGACACTAACAAAGTATTCTCTATGGTCGTCAATACACCAGTAGTTGTCGATTGAATAGCAGAATGATGGATGCAAGATCTCTAACGATTTCACGTGGCATGTAGCTGTGCGCGTATCGCGTTTTCAAAAGTATAAATGAGCCTAGCTCTGTAAAAAGGGAGTTTAATAATAATATGGGACGACATTTTGAGCACATGCATTGAACCCCCCTTTTCACAGAACGCGGCACCAAATTGTAAAACGCTTCTTGAACGCGGTGTTCCAGGTCTGTCAACTGTCGTTCATGCATGACCAGAATCTTCAGCAGACTGTTTACACAACAAGCTGCAATGGCGCTAAGGTATGTAGTCATTTATAACTATACCATTCCATCTGCAACGGCGCTAAGGTGTGTAGTCATTTATAACTATATAATTTATAACTATAACATTCCATCTGCAATGGCGCTAAGGTGTGTAGTCATGTATAACTATATAATTTATAACTATAACATTCCATCTGCAATAGCGATAAGGTGTGTACTCATTTATAACTTTATAATTTATAACTATAACATTCCATCTGCAACGGCGCTAAGGTGTGTAGTCATTTATAACTTTATAATTTATAACTATAACATTCCATCTGCAACGGCGCTAAGGTGTGTAATCATTTATAACTTTATAATTTATAACTATAACATTCCATCTGCGATGGCGCTAAGGTGTGTAGTCATTTATTCAAACTATTCCGTTCCATTGTGAAAAGCCCCGTCTGATCTCTCCATGGTTTACATTACTATGTGAGCCTCGCTCTGAGAAAAACGGGGTTACATGCATGAGCGTAAAGTACCGTCCCAGATTAGCCTGTGCAGTCCGCACAGGCTAATCTGGGACGACACTTTCCGCTGTTATGGAATGTTTTGTTTAAAGGAAGTCTCTTCTTAACAAAAATCCAGAATAGGCGAAAAGTGTCGCCCATGATAAGCCTATGCAAACTGCACAGGCTAATCTGGGACGACACTTTGAGCATGCATTAAACCCCCTTTTCCCAGAGCGCGACGCATATGTATTCGTGCATCAATAACGTGTTTATCCTTGTCTGCGATCCTTCCCGTATTCTGACTGAACTGGTTTAGTGCCGTATTACAATCATAATCTGTCCATACCCCGACCCTAGTTTGGTATCAATACACAAGAATCAATACCCACAGATTTGAGAGCGAGAAAATGAAAATGTATGGAACTAGCAGGCCCTAAAACGGAAACTGCGTAACGTTTATGTTTAAGACACAGTAAATGTTTCACTCTTTCCTGATATATTTCGCCTTAATAGGCTTTTAAAGTTTGTTACTCAACACGACAATTTTATATTGACGTCATCTGCAAGGATTTTGCTATAACTTTCACTTGAATGCTATCCTTAGAGATAAAACACATTAAAACATTTTGCATAACTGGAAACAATATGTTATGCAATGTTTCCCTTTACTTTTTGTTATATGATCATCTTTGCAAACTTAATTAGATAAACATCTACCATGTGTTAACCACGAACTATTGTCTTCTTCAAGGAATGCGAGATAAACAAGGAGATTATTCGAAACACTGTTTCGTTGTTGGGACTTTCAACCGGAACCCATGGTAACCATAGCAACCTTTCTAAATATGTTAATTAACACAAGTTGATGCTTACTTTGGTAAAAATGTTTAAGAAAACTTTTTCAAATATATTTAATTCGTCAATATGATATTAATATGCTAACTTAGGGGACATTGTTCGAGAAACTGATGCCCAGAATAAAATTACTCAGTAACAAAAAAACAAATGATATAGTTTATAACATTTCGCAACAATATGCACGGTGATAACGGAAACACAATGTATCTGGAATAGTTTGCCATGCGATTGTCCATGGCTTCGCATGAAATGTGTATTGTAATATTTTTTGTTATATAACTGTTATATCATATCATTTCTAGATACATATTTGCATATGCATTTTTCAATTTTCCAAAAACTATTTTAGTGAACCGGAAGTCTGAAAACCCTGACATTTGGTCAGGATCAGGGGATGTCCGATATTTTATAACACGTATACATGTACATATCGATTTCCTGCTACGAATGCACACAATCCTCAACATTAAAAGTCGAGAATGCGTATTCGCAACTTGTGTGTTCTATGTCCGTCTAATTGCATGTTTTTAATACAAACACTTGGTTAGCTTCGGCACTAAGCGTCATTCCGCGAAATGCATTGTAAACATACTAGTACCTGATTTTTTTGTATTATATATAACACAACTGTTAGTTCTCAGAACACAATACAAGCATAATATTTAGTTTTTATCCCAACCGCTTTCCCCTGAATACCTTACTTGAACGAGAGCGCCGATGGCGTTGAAAGCCTTGTTGCAAGAGACAGGGAAGTTGCTGCTGAAGTAAATGTTAAAGGCCCTATAAAGGTGACGATCCGTAATTATTTACCGATTTTTAAATATTTTTTTATATATTTTATTTGTAAAGGTTATCAAAAAACAATATATATATGCTATTGGACATTACCATAATAAAAGAGCAATACAACTTGTTTTGAGCTCAAAATACAGTGTCCTCCAAGTCAATTGTGTTTACAAACAATCAGTTTATTTACATCGCTTTTTACTCGGGAAAGTGAAAGTGAAAGTGACTCGGGTCACCAAAAATATATCGTTGATTTTCAACGTTTTCCGGTATCACTCACAAAGTAGGTCTCTTCTAAATGGTTAAAAGTTTGTAGTGATCTAATAAGTTACTTTCTGCTGGTAAAAAGTTGTTTAAATTGGAATTAAAATTGAATTTTCTTTCGGCTATTTTTAGCATACGTCACCGCTTTGAGGCTACACACCACGTTAGTTGCAAAGTTGTAAACATTACTTCCAATTATGAAACTGGTATATCTTCCATAATTCTTAACAACGTTGCACCCAAGCTGTGTTATAAGCATTTTTTATGCAAGAGTAACTGAAATCCGGTAAAAATTTGACCAGTTTATATGCATTATAATTGGATTTGTCACCTGTATAAAGCCTTTAACGATTTGTGACATCACGAATCGCCTCCCTTGTTGGTTCATGCTACCAAAATGTTCTATTTTTAGAAACGGGAATTCCAAATCGTGACGAATGTGAATGGTTACAAAATGACATAACCATGAAAATAAATACGTAGAATTCCATTATTTCACGCATACTATTATGCAACCATCCGTTCTCTTTTCCGACTTGATACATTTACAGCTTTCCAATTAATATTTTACAGACACAACACTCGTCCAGAATTCGCGCGAATCCATTAAATTCGATGCCACATTTAAACCGTTAGCTCTACTCGTAACGTTAATTTCTGGCTCAAAGTAAATCATTTTAACTTCAATTAACACATCTCTATTACTTTCAAACTCTACTTCATCAAATCCATAGAAAGGCAGGTCAGAATCCATGTCATAAATCAGAAAACATTCATCGTACTCCACCATTTTTTAAACATTTTCAAAGAATGAAAGTGCTTTATGACCCACTTCCTGTTGAGAATATGTAAATTTCTATTTATAATTAACCAACGAAATTTTACATTATCCTCAAACCAGGGCCTAATGTAAACATTTGACCTCTCCCAGAACAGTAAACAAAGGAAATAGAAAGTAGGTGTGAGGTCACTATCAACAAGAACAGAATTGTTTTACGAACGAAATTTGTTTTAGTTTCTTAGAAGGTTTTTTCACGTAAAACGGTCTTAGAAAAATTCACTAAAAACGGTGTCAGCAATATTCTTGGAAGAAAACGTTAGAAAAACGTTTCTAAATAAAAAATTGTAAGAATTACCATATACTATATTAAATAGATATTTCGTCTGATTTTTGATCAGGTAAGGCTTCATAATGGTCAACCGTTCCATGTCGGTTTTCGAAATGTAGCTCTAACATAAGCATAGTTGCGTTGCAACTATGCTAAAAACTTTCAACAATAGTTACAGCTAGTGCGTAATACTTATGATCTAAACGGAGTTAAAACTTTTATAACAAATTGAGAAGTTCTAAAGCATTTAAAATCGCATCGTACGGTACAAATATAGCACGCAGAATCAATTCAAATATTAAAAAGCAGCGTTTCTAGCGTTTGGAGTTCATATTGTTTATATAGATTTCTATTATAAGTGTGTGCTCTAATTGTTTTCTGTCATATGCTGATTGAAAATTAACTCAATGACACGCTCTGCACAACCACGAGTTTAAGACACACCTCGAGGTAGTTGAATAACTAGTATAAAGCATAATCATTTTGCATAAAGTATCGCGGTTACTTTAACATTTTAAGATTATATTTTTCAGACCTGGATTGTCTTGTGAACTGCTGCGACTCAAACCTGTGCAATACCTGTGTCGGCAACACGACTGTCGGGTCAGCGACAACATCAATCTCGTCAACAACATCGGCAACCACTACTACAACTGCAACAACATCGGCAACATCATTAAAACCGACATCTATTCCAACATCAACTCCTACACCTGCAACAACATCTTCTGCTCGTATGTTAGCGAATTATATTTTTGTTACATTTCTCGTTATAAAACATGCGGCGTATTTTCTCTTATCAGAAAGAACAATGGCATGTGCCTGTTTGAAGTTGCATCATTGTATTAATCTCAGTTGCTCTTAACAGAAAGACCCCACTACACAGAATAACCCAGATTTTAAAAATTCATAATTATATACCAGTAGAACGATCTAATTAGTGCTTTGCATGTTAACAGCTGTCGCCATGCCTAGCGACTGTAAGGACATCAAAAACAACCCGGTGAAGTTCGGTTACCATGGTACCGGGTCATATACCATAAAACTCGCTGATTCTGGTAAAACGCTGCCAGTGTACTGCGACATGGATACGGATGAGGGTGGTTGGACGGTAGGAAGTTTAATGCATCGCCTAAACTGCATTTTCGTCAATAGAGTTTTCCTTTGCAACGAAAAATACAATAAAAGCGGAAGGTGTCATTCCGCACAGGCTAATCTGGGACGACATTTTACGCACAAACTTTAAATCCCCTTTTCACAGATCTCGTCGCAAATGATATCAAGCACAGAAATTGACGAAGAATCTATACGATACAAAATGTATACATGTATTTTTTTCTAGCCTTTCAACAATATCACAATAAATAAAGGAAAGATATGTGAGCGCATCTGATCAATGTATACATTTTATGATTTTATTTTCAAGACGTCTATATGACATTTGTACATGTGCATTATTCATCGTTCAATACCAATATAGACAAAATATCATATAGTAATAATTTACATAGTATTTAAATTGTATTGAAAATTAAAAAAAAAATTGTTTGATCAGCAAACAAATCCTAATTTGAAACTATGATCTTCAATCGCATTTTTCATTATTAATATATAAACAAGTAACTTCCATCCAGTCACATCGTTTTCAGGTATTCCAGCGTCGATATTCTGGCAATGAAAAATTCAATAGAACCTTCCACGATTATGAAAACGGATTCGGAGATGTCAATCAGGAGTTCTGGCTTGGTATAAACCTTACAAGGATGCGTATATGTTTATATGCGTCTAAATACATATATTTCGAAATGGTACGATACCGATAGTGATATTTTGGAACGGTGCGATACCGATAGTGATATTTTGGAACGGTACGATACCGATAGTGATATTTTGGAACGGTGCGATCCGATACTGATCTTTTGAAACTCAGTATTTCAGGCAATGTCTGAACGGGTGATCAATTCACATTATTAAAATTGTTTGCCCAAGAAATTAGCTGACCATATTAGGCGGTGAAACAATTGCATTCTCCTTTTGTATTTACACCCGGTAACGAACGATCAGTTTGTTACGTTCCTTACTTAGTATGTAAATTAGCATTCTTTCATAATGTATAGACTACGTCGATATATTTGTTGTATTTAATTTGAAATTGGTCTAAATAAACATTCCTGATTTTTAAAATAAAAATATGATGTCTTAGTGTTTCATACCCAGAATCTGTCTTTCAACTTTAAATAAAAAAAATCATGTTACATTATACCATGATAAAACGTGCTTATCATATTTACAAACCATCAGATAATTAACATAAAACTACTCTTTCAAACTCGCACATCTCTTCCAAAAATAATGAATTTTCGTTTAAGAGTAAAGCTATGCATCTCTTTTATCAAAACATATTTCAGGTTTGGAGAATATTCGAGACGCTATTGGCAGTCATGGTACTCAGCTCAAGGTTACATACAACTATAAGGAAAATGGATATAGTTTCAACCAAACAGACATACTTTCTGGTTTCCGGCTTGGTCCGCCCCCGGAGTACAGGCGATACTTTGATTCGGCATCCTATTTAGAGCATATTGAATACGCCTTAGAGCACCAAGAATGTAAGCTTAGAATGTTCGATACAAATACCTTCTTAGAGCACATTGAATGAAAGCTTAGAATGTACGATACAAGTTCAAATACCTTTTTTAGAGCGCCAAGAATGTAGACTCAGAATGTTCGATACAAATACCTTCTAAGAGCACTTAAATGTAAGGTTAGAATGGTTGATACAAATACCTTCTAAGAGCACTAAGAATGTAAGGTTAGAATGGTCGATACAAATACCTTCTAAGAGCACTTATAATGTAAGGTTAGAATGGTTGATACAAATACCTTCTAAGAGCACTTAGAATGTAAGGTTAGAATGGTCGATACAAATACCTTCTTGGAGCGCTTAGACTGTAAGCTTAGAATGTTTGATACAAATACCTTCTTAGAGCGCTTAAAAAGTTAGCTTAGAATGTTTGATACAAATACCTTCTTAGAGCGCTTAAAAAGTAAGCTTAGAATGGTTGATGCAAATACCTTCTTGGAGCGCGTAGAATGTTAGATTAGAATGTTCAAAACAAATACCTTCTTAGAACACCTATGATGTACGCTTTGAATGTTCGATACAAATACATTCTAATATCGTCTAGAACCTAGGCTTAGAATGGTTGATACAAAAAACTTAGAGCGCTTAGAATGTTAACTTAGAATATTCGATACAAAAACCTTATAACACCAAGAATGTAAGCTTAGACTGTTCGCTACAAATACCTTTTTGGAGAGTCAAGAATGTAAGCTTAGAATGCTCAATACAAGAACCTAGTAACGCTTAGAATGTAAACTTTGAATGTTCAATACAAATACCTTCTTTGAGCGCTAAGAATGTAAGTGAATGGTAAATTTATATATATTTTTTTGTCTTTTGATCATTCCAAGACAATTGAATTAAATGTTGCTCCTTTAATTTAAAACACATTAATTACTACAAGAAAGTATATTACTGTTGCACAACTTATAAATAACCCGATTTAATTGTAAACATTCAATGTGGGACTCAGTGCTATAGTTTGTTTGTGAATTATTGACCGTTTTTTAGGGTCACTCTCTAATTTATCTAGCCTTATTTACGGAAATCCCTAGAACGCCTTTCTAAGTAATTGTTTTATTAATAACGTTAACATAATTATTACAGCAGCTGGTATGTATGTGGTGTACATCATAATTCGTGATTCCCCGATTCAGTCTGAACGTGTGTTGATATAGACAGGTATTACCAATAATCCGCTATAAATTCATTTTTCTTACAGCTTCGAGAATGAAGTTTGACGTTTCTAAAGAAATTGAGCCGGAGTATCACAACGGAAGTGCCTTTTTAACGAACGACAAGGATAATACAGCAAACTGCGGCGCACAATTCGGTACCGGAAACTGGTTTGCAGACTGTACCTGTCGGGGTGAATTTAGTCAGGAAATCATAGCTTACGACCTCACCTCCCTAGCATCGTGTTCCCCGCTGCCGAACTGTAAATATGAGCATTGGTGTGCCTTGGTAGATCTGAATGCCGGCCTGAAAACTCAACCACCCGGCGTGGGTTATCGTTTGGGTAATCAAAACGCTCTGTTACCGCTGTCGTCAACAATGATGATGTTTAGGCGCTCATAAGTCCACTGGAACAGTATTGCTTTCATGAACGATAACGAATGGAATGTTTATTTTTCTTCTTCTGTTCTTTGTCGATTTTTCAGTCTGTGGTCCATCGTAACAAACCAGTTTCACATTTAATACAAAACAGATATGACACAAAACAAAAGCAAACGGAAAACACAAATGTGTCGCGTTCTGAGAAAACTGGACAAAATGCTTGTGCGTAAATTGTCATCCCAGATAAGCCTGTGCAGTCCGCACAGGCTAATAAGGGACGATAATTTCCGCTTTTATGGAATTTTTCGTTTAAATGATGTTTCTTCTTAGCGAAAATCCAGTTTATGCGGAAAGTGTCGTCCCGGATTAGCCTGTGTGGACTGCACAGGCTCATCTGGGATGACAATTTACGCACAAGCATTTTGCCCAGTTTTCTCAGAACACGACACAAATGAGTAAAACTGGGGTGATCGCCTTCAAACGGTCAATTTATGGTGCAACATTTTGGTTTTGTATGGGTGAAGGAGGAGAACCTCACAATTGACTAAGATTTATTCACAAAACATTTAATTGAAAATAAAAAAAATATAACCAAATAGCATCACAATTGAAATCAAATTTGTTCTAATTTTATTACCAGTTCACTACTCGCTTGTTTGACTGAACAAGAAAAACGGAATTAAAACTTCGTGAGGCACGAATAAACGAACCAAAGAGCGAAAAGTATCATTGACAAGATCGCGTCATGAATATAGTGTTAATATTCATACCATAGAAATTAACTACTTTAAACCTTTCTGCAAGCAACAGCCACGTACTTGTGTTTGATTGATGATTTCGTTCTTCGCAGTTGGAACAATTAAAAAACAGAAATGTTGCTCGCACAACTCAGCCACCATACATTTTCCGATAGACCACACGATTTGTTGGTCGTGCGCTAAATATTTACCAGCGTACTCACCTGAACGCAATAATTAACGTGCAAATACAACATTTCATGTAGCAAGGACAGCGAACGTCGGCTAGCAAAACCTGCTTTTTGTGTATTGCTGGACCGAGACACCATTTACTTTCGCATTCGTATTAGCACGTGTTTGGGTATACGGTTAAACGAACAAATGTTAATGCACCATACATGGTATTTAAACAAAAGCTTTTAAGCGTTTATGAAAACTGTATTAAGCATTAAATAAATCATACGATTCTAAATTGTATGTCAGATCATAAAACAAATATGTACTGCACAAACACAAGCACTTGGCATCAAAGTGGCATTCACCTTATGTCATTAATTGCCATTTATGATATACCGGTATCTGTGCAAGATTGCTGTATCCATGTGAAGTTAACAAAACAGAGTATGCTATATTTAAATATGTTGACGGTGTGAAAGGTATGTGTCAATAAAATGCAATATTTTATTTCTTGGTTTTCACTAAGTTACAGATGATTGTATGACATTCTTACTTGTCTATATTTACATTTTGAAAATCACTGTCGCTAAGAACAGTAAATTTCTTCAACAATAAAAATAAATTTAATATATGAACATTGGTTAAGCATGTTTATCATAAAATAATACGATTTCTGTAAGTTAGCATGTGCTTACATATATTCATAGCAATCTTAATCACAAAATCCTTTTGACGTTCAGTCGTTTACACTGTAGTTCTCGTAAGTTTGAGTATGTTCTTAAGTCCATGAATAGCTTAGCAAATGCACTTTCTGGTAAACTTCGAGCTGGGGTGAATTGACCGTACTCTACTAAGAAGATTGACCTGAGGTCAGAGTATAACAGTCTGGCCAGAACAGGTCCTTAATTCGGTCCAGATAAGCAGACACGTTCTTTAGTTCTCCATCTGGAAAATGAAAACACATTCAGTTAGTGGCGCTCAATGGGTCGTTGTCGACTCAGGAACTACTTAAAAGTACGCTGGGTACCTTAAATTATACTACAATGGACACCGGGTACGAAAAATACGCTTAAAGGCTACCGGCCATACCAGGGGTATTTTTTGTGTATATTTTCCGTATCCCGTGTACATTGTATTACACTTAAGAGTACCCGGGGTACTTTTAAGTAGTACCTGGGCTGACAATGACCAATCGAGCTTTAGTTACTGTTAATATATTGATATCTATTGAACAAGCATTACTTCAACATGAAACCGACGGTACATTTGTTGTCTTTACAATGTAAGTTATTGTCGTTGATACCTAAGATTGTAAGAATTTATGTGAATGTATGTCACTACTTTAAGCAGCCTGGCATAAACAAAAGGCTTATCACTTCATTCTCATTGTAATCGAACACTTGATTGTAAAGCACTAACTACTTCAAGTGTTTAGGTTAGACGATAAATGCTTAACATAAACTTATCTGACAACTCCAATTCACGACAACGGAATGGAAAAACAACTAGAATGTTTGGTTATTTTCGACGGTAAGTATCGTACCTCTGAGCATGGCGGCCCCTGGATAGAAAGTAGGTGTGCACCGGCGCACCTGCGAGAGGACGCCGAACGCCGCACAGTCCACGTCGGATATCCGGTCACCCATGACGAACTGGTTGTCACCTGGGGGTGGAATATAGCGTCAAAAGTGATTTGAGTTAACATTTCGTATCTGTGTGTGTTAAAAAAGTAAACGTTAAAGTCTAAATTAACAAAGTATAACTGTATACCACAAATATCATACCTAAGATTTCGGAGAACATTTTCAATTCTTTCACCATCATCCTGTGAATTTCTTCGATGCTATGGCGACCAACACCCACTGTAAACGTCATAGTTTTAATGCTATTTTGCATCATGTATCCAGCAATATTTGGAACCACGGATTGCATGGCAGACATCTCGACAACATCTATTGCCCATCGTGTATGTGCGCTTAACCTTAAACGGAAAGTTGGTAATGTTTTTCTTCATAAACGATTGTCTAATATAACTTTTGTCACATTTTTTAAGTACAATTTTAAAAATATTTATTATGGTGTATTTTTTGAGCTTTTATGTTTTCTGCGGAGATTGTTAAGCGCAATTTATTTCAAATATAAATGACCAAAGCTCAAACCAGCAGGAGAGAGATCTTGTTATGAGCACGTGGACCTTAATTCACAGCACGTGAATAATTGCCCGTGAAACCCTGTACAACATAATGACAATCGCCGCATATGAGTAGTCAACACAAAAAATGGAGGTTTAAACCTCTATCTACGTTTCTCGAACAAAACGATTTGCCTATAAAACATACATTTTATAAACCTCATTACATTCAAGATAAATGTCGTTTAAATTGCACACCGTTTGCGAAATTTATTTACGAATAATTTTGTACTAACGCCAGCAACCCTTATTTTTATATTTGCTGGCAAATATAAAGTAAATGCCTATGCAAATGACTCTTCCATTTCTTAATGCATATTTGAAGTGACAATAAATGTGTCATTATGCCTGCAACTCAAGGCTACACACCAGTATGTGAACTCTTCCAGCCACTTTTGTATGGCCCAGGCGTGGGCCCTTTCTTTAGAAGACAGGTGGGCGTTCAGGTCCACGGAAAACTCTTGTTGTACAAACTCTATAATGTGTTGCGAGTCTGAGATTGTCTTTCCGTTATATTCTATCCATGGGGTCTTTTTCTTTGGGCCTATTCGGAAGACCGGATCCAGCTGTTTATGTAATAGAGGAATTTGAGTATAACGAGCAATAACAACGTCGTCAAATGCGTTTCCAAGGTCAGTTGCCACACACAGTTTATTCATATTAAAGTTCAACATATGAATGAGATTGCTTTAGTCTTTTATTATATGCATAGTGTAAATCGTATTAAACATGCGTTAACAAATTATAAAACATTTCAGTAAAATATGTTTACAGATGTGTATGCATACATATATTATTATTTTATTCTTTTAATTTCATAGGCATTATCAGTCAATCATGTCCAAATACGATTTATTCGTATTGAATTTCAATTTTCAATATTGAACGACAATGTTTACAACATATAATGGGACATATAATGCCCGCATCATGACAGTGTGAGATTGATACGTTTGTTAGTATTAATTTAGCGCTTGCGAAAACTTCAAGCATCGCGGAGACATAATCGGAAAATAACGCGTAGAGGCCATTTTGTTATGGAAGTTTAGGCACAGCGATACCGCTGTGCTGAAAAGCCAGGGGAAAAGCATGTTGAATAAAAAAGAGCTTCACGAGGAGAAACCTGTTGCGGACTGATCTTTGATTTATTGGTACAGTCCACAGTACAAACACGACCTTACCTCGTACGGTATTTTTGTCACCCGCAGGTACGTCTCCAGTTTCATCATGACAAAGTGGTCTAGATTTGGTACCAATCTATCACGCCTAAATCCGTGAAGTGCCACAATGTCCCTCGGGTAGTCGACGCCGCATTTCCTGCAAAATACGGGAAGAAGAATATTTTTAAATTATTAACCCTTAAATATTCAGATACGCACTTTGATGCTTTTGTAGTCCATTCCAAAAATCGAATTTAATTTAAGATATTTATTAATAGATTCAAGTTTCAAAGGCTTCATTACCAACCCTCACATATTGAAGAGCAATAAACAGCATAAAACCTGCACAGACTGCGAGTTACTCTCAGGTTGTTCTTATTTTATTCTGGTTGCATATAGCCATTTTCTTTTTGCTTCTGAGCGGGAAAGGATTACACTGTAAGCGTTATTTCTTGGGAATATGTGATAAGAGTAATATATAAGAAATAGTACAGAATTCTGAGGGCCTTCTCGTATTTGAGTGACCGATAAGTCAGCCAAAATAAGCTGATCAGAACAAAGTCGAAGGCTGATGTTCGTTGACATTTGAGGGTTGACTGCGAGGTCCCTGTAATGCGAGGGGCCTCTCCAGTTGTCTTAATATATTATATCGCACATTTTAGTACGTGCATTTTATATTGAAATTATAAAATACCACAGAGAAATATATATTTAGCATTTTTAACGTAAGGAGGGCATAATTAATTTGACAGACTTGCAAATACACGAGTCGACATGGTGTAAACACTAAACAATAAAAGTAGAAACAAGACAAAGAAAGTGGCGATATATTGGAGAAATTTACAACGTGACACAGCTGTTGCATTCGCAAACGACAATACTACCTATATAAATGAGGTGTTTAATTAACGGCAAATGACCAACACAAACATTACGCATTAACACGTTGCGACAATTGTACAAACCTTGGTTTGAACTCCGCCTGCTGGTTCCACTTACGGTAGAAGAACCACGCACCTCCGGTCAGCACCAAACCGGAAGCGATATATCGGCCAGTCCTCGTAAACACATTCTGGAGATATTCCATTCCTGTGAAATGCAGCTTATATGAGAACGTTACTTTTGTAAACCACTCTTTGCAATCCACGTATTATATGTAAATTGTATATACATGTTTATAAATATGTGTTTCCTTGCCACCAAAAAAGTATAGAATATAAAATTGGAAACATTTTACACGCAAATATCATTAACTATTTTCTTCCTTCGATATTTCAATAAGAAGTTATTTTTTGTGTAGTAAAAAAGCTTTTTACAGGTTATGTTAATATTATTAGCATATCTTAATCCTGTATACACCACTTGTCATGTAAATAACCTTTCAACAGATTGATGATTTCACTTTGCTTCAGTATACATACTGCTCGATTCAATTTATAAGCACTAAAGCGTGAAACTATTTACTCGATAAGCTTATTAATATTCAAGAGACGTATTTCACAAAATGTTAAATATAATTTCTTACAACATGACTCTTAAGAAACGTAGAATCAAAACAAAAAGTGTATTATATGCAAAATAGTTTGACTTTACTTTGTGTCCAGTAAAACTAGGAAGTGTGAACTTTTTAGCGAACGTATCTCGAAAGTTAGCATACATGTCGATACTAGTAAACAATAATATATTTCGACATGTGCTTGTCACCCTTTAAAATATACACCAAGTTACGGAATACCGAAAGGGCCATCGTGGTTACACATTAAAATCCAGAGGGCGAGAATGCGAGAACGCGAGAGTACGATGACGAGAGTGCGAGAATACGATGACAAGAGTGCGAGAATACGATGACGAGAGTGCGAGAACGCGATGGCGAGAATGCGAGAGTGCGTGAATACGATGACGACAGTGCGACAACGCGATAGTACAATGGCGACAATGCGATAGTACGATGGCGACAATGCAATAGTCATATCGTACTGTCGCCATCGTATTGTCACACTCTCGTCATCGCGTTCTCGCACTCTCGTCATCGTATTCTCGCACTCTAGTCATCGTACTCTCGCGTTCTCGCATTCTCGCCATCGAGTTCTCGCATTCTCGTCATCCTATTCTCGCACTCTCGTCATCGTATTCTCGCACTCTCGTCATCGTACTCTCGCATTCTCGCTTTCTCGCCCTCTGGATTTTAATGTGTAACAACGATGGCTTTAACGGTATTCCGTACCCAGTACATCAGGAAATACGCACTCTTCAGTTGAACTGCGTTGAAAATACCGTATGTTTCAATGTGAATTAATTAATACTTAAAAGTGTGCACTTTCATAATATTATTATTATAACATGATATTCAACCGAAGATTTAATGCTGAAAATATCAATAAATTTAGTTCGCAGTCATATTGAAAGGTGACGCATTAATTATGAGCTTATTTTACTACTGTATTGATGGAAATTACGATAATTCTTTTTAGATTCGCATGCATTGTTTACGTGTGAGCTTGCGTTCATAACTCGGATCTTTAATTGAAGGTCGTGATAAACTTAATTTTACGTGCGTGAATGTGTGTATTATATAATTTTTAAATTCAACACGATATTTAATTATTGCCGAGCTGTTGTGGGGTGCATCTAAAATACATGCCGACCTATACATTCATAAAACAAATTGTACATTCAGACAACCGGATGAAATTTATTTTTCACACAATCGGGAACAGTTCAATCATAACATTTTGCATACAATCATACAAAAACACACTCTGTCTTACCTTATAAACCTTCCACACACATATCAAAAGCGTAGTTTATCGACAAGTCTTGCATATCCTTTCACAGTTGAGTAGTTATTCAGTTCAGTTTACATAAATGATGTTTAGACCAGTAACCTTCGTGCGTTATCTTTCTCAACTTAAACGAGAAAACCTGTGCAAAAGCGCATTCAACAGATCGATGATTTATTAAGAGGATACGTTCCACTGTAAAACACGCCAACTTAAACTAGGCTGCATCTTATATTGTTGTTCAGGCGTAAAACACGCCAATGCTAACTTCTGGTACGCTATGGATATTTCCAATTTACAACGATTAAACTTGATATTTATTGGACGATTACAATATTACTTTAAAAGTCAATAAAGTGTGCAGTGGTTAAAATCTTATTAAAATTGTTTCAATAAGGTAAGTAGTTTATTTGTTTATACTAAGTCTTATGATCAATAAATTTCTACTAACACGGAGTATTTAGGTAGGCGGAAAACACAATACTGGTTACTCCTTTTTTACCAAGTTATGTATATAAGCTACAGGGGTAACAATATTTATTTTGTATCAACTGAATTCACGAGCATTGTTTGATCAATGGGTCCTTCAAACCCGTTTTAACTATTTTAACATTTCTAAAATACATCGTGGTGCTTTTTAGAAAAACTTGCCGTGTGTCATGAAGAATCAATAACATTCGTTCCAAACACGGAAACTTCACGCGTGAAATCAACGTATAAAATGGTGTCAAATCCAAATGCTTACCCTTGTTAATACTTCAGCTTACAGTAACGTAATGTCGCATTGACTAAAGTTTAAATTTAAATGCACGTCAAACGCACCTGTCAACGTTGTAATAGGTTGCTTAATCCCATTGCACGCATTGATTTATTAAGACGCAAATTCAGTTGACACTTTCCACGTTTTACACGCACTTAAAACTCACTGAGCATTTCTCAATTGTGTTTTAGTTGTTTTCTTTAACTTATATTTCAATGCGATTGTTTCATGCGCGCAACGCTTATAACCCAATTCATCGCTAACAAGAGTAAATAGTTTACCCCTCTCGGGATTACTGCTCATAACGCCACAACATGGTAGCAAAAGAATAACAAAAAAACATCATAGTTGAAATGTTTTAACGTGTTTATCTCATCGCGCTTACATTGTTACCAAATGACGATTAAAAAACAAATAACATACATCTAGAATTAAGGAACAATACATAAAAAAGCTTTTCTCTGATATAGATACTAAGTGTTGAGTGAATATTAAGTCTAGCTGTAGATTTCTTCCTTGAAAGCTCGTCTCGGAATTCCGGCGCATCCTGAATCTGTCCAGGTATTCGCCAAACATAATAAAACCTTCAACTTTCAATTTTGGCCGCAAAGTTATTCAGAACGTTGATTGAAACTTATTAACCTGTTCATAAATTAAAATTACAATTGATCTGCCAAACACAATGTGAGCACACTCTGACATGAAAAGACAGCGGGTGTTAAATTTCAAATTATTGTTCTTCTCCATCGTGTTCGTTATTTGATACCGTGAACGGGTTATTTTCTACTGTAGATCTATTCAAGCCTGTTCGACATACACACAATGCATTCTCTTTAAAAAGAACAAAATTTGTCAAATTGAAGTGGACTTAATATTTAGCAAAGCGGCAATTTAATGAAAGTATTTATTAACCTTGTTTTTGCTTACTCGTCTTCAATAAAAGGAATGTAAAGTTAAACGTTACACTTCAATACTAGTACGTGGAATACCGTTTGTTTTTTTCGTTGAAGATGACTCGAAACAGACGAAGAAAACAAAAACATGTAACAAGAAAAGGAAGGAACATTACTTGGAAAAAAGACCAAGACGTAGAAAGCAATTCGACCAATGAAAAAGAATTCTCAGTGAGACTTTCGAGTGTTCTTGATAACGTTGCGGTCAATGACCATTTGATACAGTTTCGAAGGAAAATGGTGTTTTCCTTTGAACGTGAAATAACGCTTATGCACAAAGCATTCGGGCGCAACCGACAAGGTTATATATTTGGAAGTGAAATCGAGGCCACATCAACATTCGGAATGATGTCTGATCAAGATAGCTTATTTAGTTTTGATACGTTTCTTTTGTTTCTTGATTCAGAGAATCCACCTCTTCAGAAGCATGATCACCAAGTAGTGGTTAAAGTGAGCACACACGGTTTTGCTTCGCAGTACTGTGCTTTAACAATGATCGAACCATCAACACAAGCAAGACGTTTTGAACAATTGGATCCTTATCGGGATCGGGATATCGTTAAGATTTTTCGAAGTGATTGGACAACAAATAACGGCATGATTCCAAATACATGTATGTTCGAATGCGACGAACAACCTCCCGTAATACGTAAACAAACAAAAAGACACGGACATGCAGAACGTGTACGGGATATAGACACTGTTAATGCGTGTTACTGTAAAAGTCTTCCTAAGCAATGCAAGTTCGTATTCGAAAGACCTCGCCCTGGTCACTGGCCTTCGGAGAAGACGTTGACAAAAGCCAAGACATATGGCGTCTTTATAGTTCCACAGGGACCCCCTAAAAGTACGAACATTTGTACGAACGATTATTTTGATTATCAATGGCGAATGTCCACAAATCTTACGGAGCGGCTATTTATGTTCAGTTTAGATACAGTACATCTGAAAGCATATGTTCTGACAAAGATGATACGAAAGGAGCTGTTTATGCCAGAATATCGAGACAGGCTTAGTACATTTCATTTCAAAACAGCCTTCTTCTTTGCGGTCGAGAACACCCGGCCTGATGTATGGAGGGAGGACAATCTTATCAATTGTGTCAAGTACATTATTGCAACTCTGATGCGCTTCTTAGCACGCCGCACTTGTCCACACTTTACCATAGAGAATGTTAACCTTTTTGATGGGAAAATTGAAAGACACGAATTTCAGAAATTGGCGGATAAACTTACATATGCTATTTATTCACTGCGGTTGAATATCGAAACATCGATATTTTACGAATAGTTCAGTACTATTTAATTATGTATTTAAACTTTGTCTGGGAGGCGTTCATTTTGTTTTTGGATTTGAAGTTTTTGAAACACCCGTCAATGACAGGAAAGCTTGGTTAGAAAACGAATTGACACGCTTAGAAACGTATTTTCGTGCCCGTTTGGGAAAATACAGAAAATATGACTATCAATTACATGGCATCATGTCAAATCTTGCTAGTTTGTTTTCTTCGGCATATTTAGAACAGACAGCAGAAAGAGATGAAAATAATTTCATTGGCAGCAATAAAGCTAGACAAAAATATTTACAATCATTAGAGTCTAATATAATTGGCAACTACATGCGATACGCTTCCTTTCTTTTCTGCAATGGAGAATATGATGAAGCTTGTATATATTTTGACTTGATAGAAAAGCAGATAGAAGAAGATAAAGAAACTAATCTTTTTTACCAGTTTTTCGTTACTCCATCGGAGTTATTGGCATTGCAGATAGCAAAGCAGTCAAGGGAAAAGTCTTTCAAACAAAGATGGTCTGTCTTTTTGATGTTTAGACGAGCACAGGCGATGAATGTTCCAGAATTCCTGCGGTGCGAAATTTTCCAAGGGCGCTTAGGACACTTCGCTTCATTAGGTTTTCTGTTACAAATTTATAGCATTGAAGACTGCATTTGTATGCAGATCGAACCCTATCTCTACTATCTACAGTACCTTACATACATAGAACTTCATAAAAAAACAAAACAATCAGAAGCGTTGAGGAAATTATCGATATTCTCTGAAATCATTAAATCCACACGATGTATACCATATGACCGCGATGTCTTTTTATCCTGGGGCCACTTTGATACAACTTTGAATATGCTAGGACACTGTTTAGAACTGGAGCAGAAGTTGGAATCGGCGTGGAAAACTTTCAAAACCTCTTTACAAATGCGACCTGAACGAAATGTGTCCGTCTTGCATATGATTCGCCTTCTGTGGCCAGTTGTTCAATATCTGCAGACTAATGGACAAGTAACAAAGGAAATTGCTCTCTTTGCATTGTTATGTGACTGAAACAGCTAGGATGCTGAGGTTTGAAGGTCACTGCTTCAGTTTTCTTCTTCTTCTTCTTCTTCTTCATCCTTCTTCTTCTTATTATTATTGTTGTTGTTGTTGTTGTTGTTGTTGTTTTTGTTGTTATTGTATTATTATTAGTATTATTATTATTATTATTATTATTATTATTATTATTATTATTATTATTATTATTATTATTATTATTATTATTATTATTATTACATATTTATAAATATCTGGGGCTAAAATTTTAGATAGAAATTGAGATACAATGCAGGGCATTTACATCAATTAATTCGTACTGTGGAGTAAAGGTGTATGCCTTAATGATCGAATAAAAAAAATACTATTTTCTCTATTTTCATAGTCATTTTCGTATTGTTTCACATTGTTTCAGAGAATATATTTTTACATAAAATGTATTCTTGACTGCAATTGTATTGTGTAATATGAACACAATAGCGTTATAAAATTATGTTAATTCCCATTTTGTTGTACTTCCATTTACATAACCTACGTTTTCTTTTACCGTTCATTAAATTATACTTGAATTGTTACTTGGTCTAGACCATTTTCTGTTTTGTTTTTGATCCTACACATGGCGTCAAACTCATCAATTAGTAAAAAAAATACTAAATCATTTTTTACTTTAGTATAAGAAAGGGCGTGAAAATTACTTTACATCGATATTAAAAGATAACGAGCAAGTTAAACGGTAAAAGAAAGTAAAAAATAAATTAAGTAATAACACATAGCTAACAAAATTGCTACAACCCTCCGACCCCCTCCCGCCCCACACACAAAAAAAAAACCAGAAAAAAGGAAAACAATGTATTGAACCAATTTAAGGTAAACACCAGCGCTTTTCCACTTTATTTGAATGATGCTTTACTGATAACCAAAGTTTATGAAGTCATTGACATATTTTTATAGACAGTAAGACATTCTAATACATTGAACGTGTTTGTTTTGGAGTGGAGATAAAGTCTTTTTAACAAATGCATGCATTTGGGATATTTTTAAAAGATTAATGTGTTCATTTTATGTTATAAGTGCGTTCACAATAATTTGAAGAATGGCAAATAACCGTCCCCTGTCCTTATACAACATGTATACAATAACTAACTGGTTTCCATGTTCAAAATCTTCACACGTTTCTCGGTCTTGCGTCGCAATCACCGTGAATTTCAGTGACTGCTCATTCCTTTAGGTCGATTTTGAAATTCAAACCGCAAAATATAAATTTGATCTCTTTTTATTGACCATATAAATGTGTGTTCAATTCAATTAGTCATCCTTGCACTAAAACTATGTATGCTTTAGATGTTGACACTTTAATGACCCTAACCAAACATGTCAATTTGTTGTAATATATTAGGATACAAGTATGAGGACTGATATAATCATCAATAACTTTATAAAATAGTTGAACGAATATCGCACATGGATGTTAAACCTTCATATACATAGAACATTCATGTATATATATATATAGTATTAGCAGTGGTCAGAAAAAATGGAAGAAAAGTTAAAATGAGAGGATCTAAGTATTATCTTAGCCACCGTTGACGTAAGAGTTAAAGATTGTGGACAAGTTTGTGTGTGTTTGATTGAATGTTTCTCTGTTTTAGAAGTATTTAAATCATAACACCCCGGTCAACGAACTTATTTGGCTGGTAAAACAGTACTTAGTGAACACACATATGCCAAAAACTGCCAACATACCTACTTGAATCAGAGGTAAGGGGAGTCTGGCCATGGGTGACCTTTCATGTCAAATCCTCACACAAGTTAAGTGGCCGGATCGACGCTAAAACCCGCGATCATAAGATTTGTAGTCCAGCGCTCAACCAAATGAGCTAGCCGAATTTTGGCTTAAGTGCTTATTACTTAAAGATGATTTTGCAAAGACCTTTATGTTAAATGTTTATCATTTCGATGAAAGAGTATACTTTATTTTATTTAAGTTAGTAAAATGAATATTCACTCTATGTGTATAACTGAAATTGCGGTGTGGGTATTTCGAGGCTTGTGTGTGTGGACCACAACACAAGTATCAATGATCTGAGGTCCGTCGGATTTTCCCCTCCTTAAATTTGTAATATAATAAAATATATTATTTTTAATTGCGCCCTTATGGTCCATTTTTTCCACGGATCCATTTTTTCATTTAATTAAAATGTATTTTTATTTTATACATGTTGTTTAAGTCTATGCATTTTACGACATATACTTCTTATTTTTTCGTTATAAAGTAAATAATAAGATATGGCAGCATTTAATAAGATGAATTCATGTAACAGAATGTTCAAGAGATATGTACTTAAAACATGTATTAGTTTGCGCCTTGTGCTTACCTCTGATGATAAAGAAAATAGAACACAAATATTTTTATTTTGTTCGCGCTCGCTCTCTCCAAAGGTATAGGGCAATATTCCTTTGAACAGGTGATACATTTGTTGTGGCCTAATGATTGTTGTAAATGATTATTTTTCAATAGAATTTGACTTGTGCGCTTATAATATGCAATATGTTCATAATTTCAAAATGTTTTGACGGTCCTTATATACTGGAGATTTATTAATATATAGTTTGTATTAAGTCTATATATTGTGTAACGATGCTCGTTATATTAATTTGTATGTAATATACTTTCATAATTCAAAGTATAAGGCCTATACTGGTTTACTGCTTTATACGTTTATAATCGTATGCAATTCAAAATCATTACATCAAATACGATACTACTACAAATTTATACAATCAGTTTCACAATTATTTCATATTTAAACATTAGCCTGTGTTATTTTCCACTTTATTTTACAAATAATTCCTTTATTGCAATACAACAACATGCCTGCACATTTGTAAATAGTCACCACTATATTACGCATAGCACAGAGAAAATTTAGTTTGATGGCGTTGCGATTTTAGGGTAATTTAAATCGAACTTTTGACCGTTAGTTTATAAACATTTAAGGTCAAACATGTTGTGTTTAATCAAGAATGTTTGCCTGTCGCCGGTCATGCACAATATGTCACATTATCTTAGATAAGTTGCCACGTCGAAGTTAATTTTATTATTCAAGTTTAATATTGAAGTCGTTCTTTGTGTTGGCGTTCTTCATAACTTTTCACAGCAGCCTTGGTAATCTTGAAACTTTTTGTTTGTATTCATTCTAAAACATGCTTATTTACAATTCAATTGTATGATGTTATTTAGAGAATACAATGTAAATGTGATTGTTTACTGGAATTTATCCGACGAGTTGAAGACAGGTTTACATTGCGAAACTTGCGAAGGTGTTAAATAAACAAAAAAATTATTCAATGGGGCGTTATCGCTTCTATAAAATCAGTTAGCTATAGGATAAACTATTTACTTATAAGCGGGTCATTCACAATCCTACGTACATCGTTCTCGTTCAGATGCCTATCATAAGAATTCAAAGTTTACGCATACATATTTTGCACATTTATTTTTATTTTCTATTCCACGCAGGTTGTGACGATGGTAAGATGTCGTACAAAGGACATTGCTATCTCTTCAGTCATGATATACAGTCGGGGATAGGCTCTGAGGAACGACTTATTTCTATACGAAATAAAAGTTCCAGAACAAAGCATCAACATCCAAATCTATAAATCTGGATAACTCGTATCCAGCGTATAACGTTTGGTTATCTTCACTTTTAGAATATATTAAGCGATTGTATAAAAAAGATATCAGAGCAGCCAAGGTATCGGGTTAGCTAATTTTATAAATCTGGATAACTCTTATCCGGTGGATAACTTTTGGTTCTCCCATTTTATGAAATCTTTTTTGAAGATAACCAAAAGTTATCTGCTGGATAAGAGTTATCCAGATTCATACCATTGACTACTGTTATCTTTATCTGAATAAATTTAGTCAAAGGTTATCTTTTGGATACAATTATAAAATTGGCTGCAAGACATAAAGTTGTACTATGTTTCATTCCATGTAAAAAATTTCCGGGTTGTGTGTTGGTCTGAAAAGTTTCACTTTATGTTATAAAAGCGGGTTTTGATCAGCTTAAGACAAATTGATTTCGTCGTTATATGCGAATGTAAAATAAAAATCCTGTATGTGTAGTTCATTTAAGAATCATCTTGATGATTCACATAGTACACGTGATCGTTTTGTTCCGCCCATTCAACCACTCACAGCTGCTAGTTAAATAATTGTTTATTTAGATATCTAAATAAAGAAAAAATACGTTTCACTTTACAGCGTAAAATGGTACCTTGTGGAACTCGTTTTAAAGGATAAGTGCTGGTGTATCTAAAAATTTAATACATGTTCATTTGTTAAGCTTACAATGTGAACACGTTCACATATAGAGCAAAATGTTACTTAAAAACTACACACGAATGGCCGTCAATTGTAGCCATACTTCTTTATAAAATGTCTACAATCAAACATGTCATAGCAATGAAATTGCAGTTTAAAAAAAATCACAGTATAAAAATGAATTTTGATAAGCGTCGAGTTCTTTCTTATATATGACAAAATGATCCTACTTTTTAATTAATTAAATCAATTTAGATTTGAAGGCATTTTACAAAATGTTTTCGGAATGCATGCCATATGTAAAAAAGTGTCTTATTTTAGGCTGGATTTGAAGATTTTATAAAAAATAGAATAATAAACATAGAGATTGGAATAAGTATACCGTGACCATAAATACAATGATCAAATTCTGCAGCAATTCAACTATTCATTTATGGGATCTAAAAGTTTTGTACTGCTTTATGAAATAGAAGAATTTCCAACAAAACAAAACCAGTTAACACATAGAAATCGGATTGTCATGGGAGCTTGTAATTAAATACATTATTCAAGATACTAGTTAAAATTAATGTTATACATACACTCTTATTTGTCCCGGCCATCTTTATTTGCACATCCGCTCGATATAAGGGTTTATGTTTATGCAACAAACTTCGAACAAATACCTGCGCCTGTATGAAAACACTCATTAAATAATAATATATGCATATCAGGGTGTGTGTCTACATTTCGGTGCGTATCTGGCAGAAATCGACGATAATGCTGAAGACATGTTCCTGCAAAACTTTGTCAACATGTTTGCCAGTTCGTAAAGCCAGTTATTAAATCGTTTTAAAACCGAATTGTTTGCAGTGCACAGTTTTAATAATTTATGTTACGATTAAGGTTATGTTACTGAATAAATGTCATGTGGGTTACAGGCAGTTTATGACTTGGTAAAACATCGGACCAGCGAATAGAAACAAGTGTAGACATTTTTTTAACTCCGGATTTTCATGTTATAATAGCCTTCATTTAATGGCACAAAGAATTGATTTGCAAATGTATAAGGTATATATGAGTTCGGCTGAATGAGTGGCTTACTTTTATTTAAAGATTTATAATGTCGTAGTTTAGAACGCTCACTATTTTGGTTAGTTTGCCGAAGTTGTAAATTACTGCGTAGATTGAAAAAAGTATGCGCATGTTACGGTATTACACCACCACAAATGACACACGTCCATTTTCAGCCAACATTTACAACATTTTGCTGCATAAATGAATCTAGCTGAATAAACTACACTTCGTAAGCAGCCAATTATAGCATTCATCAAGTCAAAATAGACTGATATAATAAAGATTACGAATACAATGGTATTACTGGCTTTCAAAAGGGAAGACGATGGAATGTTGATAAGCATGGTGTTCATGTTAATTTAAAATATTTTATTTTATTGTATTTTCAGAATTGTACTGGGTTGATGGAACAGACATAAGTAACGAAGGTGACTGGATGTGGGCCAATTCAAATAAACATTTAAGCAAATCATATAATCGCTGGCAGGGAACTGAACCGAATAACGATAACAATGGAAGGTCGGAAAACTGTTTGAATCTGTTACATGAATTAGGTTGGAATGATGGAGAATGCTGGTATCTGGAGAATTACATCTGCGAGAAAGATGGGTACGTATTGTTAGGTTATAACTAACGTAACCACTTTTTATAAATATTTCTTCTTGTATTTTCAATGTAGTGAATGAACATGATACCGGTATATCATGTTAAATAATACAGCATTTATAAATTTTCAGGCCGTAAAATGTGACGACATAAGTCCCGCTTCGAAGTTGAAGTAAAATGTGATTAACTGGAAATAAATAAGCGCACTTGTTGACAATATTACTCAAATTACTTCCATTTATTGGTACTATGCCTTCTGTGTATATTACGTCTGTGTCATTATTATTGAATCAAATATTTCTTTTTACGCATTTGGTATTAGATTTTGCTGATAATGACAAAGATATCTTCCTGTTTCAAGTCCGCAATATATATATAGTGATTTCGGTACATTTGAATGTAAACGTACTTCGTGATACCACGAGGTCCTTTATTTATGATAAGTGACGAATTGCAAAACAGTCAGACATACCTCAAAGGTAAAAGACACAGTAACAAAAAAACGCGAAACAAACACGCACACATTAACATAAAACTTGGGTCATATGGAGCTACAAACTGACATATGATGCAGACTTATTCACTGAACATTTACGAGTCAATACAAATCAACCTTATAGTATCACGATAGCAATACTTCGAGAAGGCGAATTATTTAAATCCAAAATCAGCCGCCCATAAGACTTAAGATGTAGCTCCCTGATTGTTGCTACATATCAAAATATATTACAGGTTTGGCGAATGTACGAGAGATGGTTTGCAATAATGGTTCGACGCTCAAAATTGCATACAACGTTTCGGACAGTGGATCTTTATCCGAATAAATGACACACTTTCTGGCTTTCCGGCTTGGTCCTACCCCGAACTACAGGCGGTACTTCAATTCAATGCATTTGCATAAAGTGTCGTCCCTGATCTGGGACGACACTTTACGCACATGCTTCAACCCTCTTGTCAGAGAGCCAGGCTCATATAAGACAGAGCGAAACTCGTGTTGTACCAATTGAAGGGAAATCTTTTCATCACTTCGGTATTCTGTATTTTTTTAACTGATCGATTGCCCAACAATATGACACAGAATAAAAGAAACCGAAAACACAAATATAATAAGACTGGGGTCGTCGCCTTCAAACGGTAAATTTAAGGTCCAAAATTTGGGGTTTTGTTTGGTTTTAGGAGGCGAACCTGACACTTGACTAAGATTTATTCACAAAACATTTTATTGAAATTAAAATAAACCACACTGCATCACAACTTAAATATGTTTGTTTCAATTGCATAACCATTTAACTATCCGCTTGTTGGACTCAACCAGAGCAACAGAATAGAAACTTCATGAGGCACAAATCCACGAAACAAGTTGCAAAAAGTATCATTGACTAGATCTCGTCATGAATATAATGTAAATATTCATATCATAAAACATTCATACTTTAAACCGTTTTACTAGCTAATACCATGTATTTGTGTTTGATTAATGATCTCGTTATGTGCAGTTGGAACAATCAGTCACCATTCATTTTCGAATGGCTACAATATTTGTTGTTTGTTCGTTTAAACATTACAAACTAGCTTTCTCACCTGAACGCCAAAAGCAAATACAACTTTTTATGTAGCCAAGACAACGAATGTCCGCACGACAAAAACATCTGCATGTTGTGGATTGTTGAGGAGACACCAAAGACTTTCACATGCCTTTCAGACTGTGTTTGGGTATATGGTAAAACAAATAAATGTAAATAAACAAAACATGGTATTAAAGCATAAGGTATGAAGCGTTTATGACAACTACATTAATTATTAAATAACTCATACGTTTCGGAATTGTATGTCAGGGAATTAAACAATTTTGAAATGCGCAAATACAAGAATTTTACATAAAAGCGGCATTTGTCTTCAATATGGTATTATTTGCAATCATCGATATACGTGTAATTTGTTTTTGTACACATGTACAGTTTACCAACCAGAATATCCTATATTTAAATATGTTGACGGTGTGAACGATATGTGTCAATACAATGTACAATACACTATCTTATTTCTTGATTTTCAGTAAATCGCAGATGATTGTTTGACTTTCTTACTTCTCTATATTTACATTTTAAAAACCACTGTCCATATAAAAAAGTGATTCCTTAATAAAAATGAATTAAATATATGAACAGTTGTTGAGAATATATCATTAAAGCCTGCGATTTCTGGAACTTATCATGTGTTTACATATACATTTAATACAATCAAAAACACAAAATCCGCTTGACGTTCAAATCCTTTAAACACTGTAGTTTGGAAAGTTTAGTATATCTTCTAAGATTACAAAAAAGGTTAGGAAATGCAGATCCTGGTGTAGACTCTAGCTGGCGTGAATTCATCGTATTCTACTATGAAGAGTGTCCAGAGGTCAGAGTATCCCAGTCTGGCCAGAACAGAGCCTTTATTCGGTCCAGATAATCAGCCACGCTCTTCAGTTGTCCATCTGGAAAATGCGAACACCTTCAGTTATGCTAAATTGGTCGTTGTCGGCTCAGGTACTACTTAAAAGTACCCCGTGTACTCTTAAGTATATTACAATGTACCCCGGGTACGGAAAATACGCGTAAAGGCTAACGGCCATACCCCGGGGTACTTTTCAGTATATATTCCGTAACCCGGGTACATTTTAGGATACTTAAGAGTACTCGGGTTACTTTTAAGTTGTACCTGAGCCGACAATGGCCAATCGAGCTTTAGTTACTGAAAATATATTGATGTCTTTTGAACAAGCATTACTTCAAAATGAAACCGACGGTAAATGTGTTGTCTTTACAATTTAAGTGATTTTCGTTGATACCTAAGATCGTTAGAATAAATGTGAATTTATGTCACTACTTTAAGCCTGGTATAAACTTGAGGCGAATTACTATTTTTTTCAATTTGAAATGTGTGTTATTGTGCACTTGATTGTTAAGCACGAACTACTGCGCGTGTTTAAATAAGACGATACATGTTGAAGAAAACTTATTTTACAACTCCCATTCACTGAAATGTAACAGAAACTAGATTGCTGTGCTTATTTTTGACAATATTCGGTCGAAAAAAACAGAACAGAACAACAGTATTTTATACAAACTTTATAGTTTTTAGTGTTTAACAAAAGGATAATACAAAATACAATAATATAGTAAGTGGCTTTTGAAGATATATTATAATCAAGTTATGGATGAACTTTACAGATATTTAAACAAAACTTGTTTAATATGACATGTTGAAAATGTATCTAGCTAAACATGGAACCGTTTTAGTATGTCGTTATAATCAACAAAAATTAAACAATAATTATTATTTGAAGAAGCATAAAATAATACTATCAATTGTATCGTACCTCTGAGCATGGCGGCCCCTGGACAGGAAGTGGGTGTGCCCCAGCGCACCTGCGAGAGGACGCCGAACGCCACACAGTCCACGTCGCATATCCGGTCACCCATGACAAACTGGTTGTCACCTGGGGGTGGAACATAGCGACATAAGTGATTTGAGTGTAAGACAGTTTGGTTATTGAATTAATCGACGTCGTTATTTTTTATTCACAATATTTACACAATTTGCTTCCAATCGACGGCTGTATTCAGACATAGCCCTTTGCAATAAATGGCGTTTTATTTTTTAATTTCGTAACGTTGTGTCTTGTTAAAAAGAATGCTTAAGTCTAAATTAACCAAGTATAAACGCACACCATAAATATCATACCTAAGATTTCGGCGAACATTCTTAAATCGTTCACCATCATACGGTGAATTTCTTCGTTGCTATGACGACCAACACCCACTGTATACGTCATATTTTTCATTTTATTTTGAACTAAGCATCCACCAATTTTTGGCGCTGTGGATTGCATGGCATAAAACTCGTTGAACAAAATTACCCAGCGTGTATGCACGTTTAACCTAAAACGGAAATTGGGGAATGTTAATATTTATGTTCGATTGTGTAATATAATTTTTGTCGCATTATTTCACTACAATTTTAAAACATATTTATTATAGTGTATTTTAAAGCAATACGTTTTTTTTCTATGGAGTTTGTTAAANTCGCGATGTACTTTCGATTTCATATCGCGAAATTTTATTACCGAATATACTGAAAATATGAACTTTTTTTCAAGTAATGTAATATACCAGTCGTGATATTTTATTCAATATAAACTAATAATTGTAAAAAATACGGTATTTTAGAACTTGTCTTTTTTCGTCATTCGTGGTTTACAGTCCCTTTAAACACAATTCAATTCAAATATTAATGACCGAAGCTCCAACCAGCAGGAGAGAGATCTTGTTATGAACACATGGGTCTTTATTGATAGCACGTGAACAATTGCCTGTGAAACACAATACAACATAATGACAATCGCCTCATATGAATAGCCACCACAAATAATAGAGGCTTATACCTCTTTCTGGGTTTCCCGAAAATCACAATTTGCCAAGAAACATTTACTGCGAAATTAATTTACGAATAATTTTGTACTAACGGCAGCAACCCCTATTTTTTATATTAGCTGGCAAGGATAAAGTAAATGCCTATGCAAATGACTCTGCCATTTCTTGATGCATATTTGAAGTGAGAATTATTGTGTTATAATGCCTGCTACTCAAGGCGACTTACCAGTATGTGAACTCTTCCAGCCACTTTTGTATGGCCCAGGCGTAGGCCCTTTCTTTAGAAGACAGGTGGGCGTTCAGGTCTACGGAAAACTCTTGTTGTAGAAACTCTATAATTAGTTGCGAGTCTGAGATTGTCTTTCCGTTATATTCTATCCATGGGGTCTTTTTCTTTGGGCCTATTCGGAAGACCGGATCCAGCTGTTTATGTAATAGAGGCATTTGAGTATAACGAGCAATAAAAACGTCATTTAATGCGTTCGCAAAATCAGTTGAAACACACAGTTTATTCATATTAAAAGTTAAGCATATGTCTGTGCTTGCTTTAGTCTATTATTATGTGCATATTGTGGCTCTTATACAACAGGCGTTAACAAATTATACAACATTACAGTAAAATATGTTTTACAGATGTGTATGTAAACATATAGTATTCTTTTATTCTTTTAATTTTATAGACACAGTCAGTCAAACAAGTCCACAGACGATTAATTCGTATTGAATTTCAATGTTGAAACCACAATGTTAAAAACAGATAAAGAAACATTTCATGCCCGAAACATGACAGCGTGACAGTGATATAACGTTTGTTAGTATTAATTTAGCGCCTGTGAAAACTTCAAGCGTCGCGGCGACATGATCGAAAATGAAGCGAGCGGCGATTTTGATTTGGAAGTTCAGGCACAGCAATACCGCTGTGCTAAAAAGCCAGGAGAAAAGCGTGTTAAATAAGGAAGAGCTTTATGTTGCGGTCTGATCATTGGTTTATTGGCACAGTCCACAGTACAAACACGACCATACCTCGTACGGTAGTTTAGTCACCCGCAGGTACGTCTCCAGTTTCATGACAAAGTGACCTAGATTTGGTACCAATCTATCACGCTTAAATCCGTGCAGCACCACAATGTCCCTTGGGTAGTCCACGCCGCATTTCCTTAAAAAAACGGGAAGTCTTGTTTTACGTTCTTAAATTGTTGTAGTTGTTTATTGGGAAGATGTGCTATGAGCCATATATAAGAAATGGTACAGATATCTGCGAAGGCTGAGGTTCGTTGACGTTTTCGGGTTGACTGCGAGGTCACTATAATACGAGGAGACTCTCAGTTGTCTGTAGTATTTCTTATATTATATCGCACATTTAAGCACGTGCAATTCAAAGTGATAGGATATTATATATCACAAACACATATATAAAACATTCTTCAGGAAGAAGCTTAATTATTTTGACAGCGTAGCAAATAAACAATACGACATCGTGAAATTTCGGAAAATGCTTGACTTGTAAAATTGGCGACACAGGTAATAAACCATTAGACCTGAGCGTGCAGTTAAGTAAAAAAAATATGCCCGGATCAATCGGGCACTATTCTATTTTTGTGGTGCGCTAAATACATTTTGTAAAATTATCCTAAATAACGGACCTTAGAGGCTAATATACTATTAAACATAGAAGAGGCATAATGATGTAAGGTAGGCCGTGTTATCTTAGCGCGTTAAGAACAATCGTGTTTCAATGGCTAAGCAAGGTCACTTGAATTTTCCCATATTAGATCATAAGCAGCTCATATCCGGTTAGTACCATTACATGACGCCAATGAATTTAACAATGTGACCTTATTAAATACAGTGTTCTTACCGACTGTATTTCATACAGGGTGGTAAATATATATTGGGCGAGAGGGTAACTACTGACCCGGAATAACCCGTTCGACTAATAATCTAGTTTCAGAATAAAATAAATACGCATTAAGTGAATTGCATAACACGGTAATTTAGACAATATAGCTTTGCACCAGTCTGTCAAAAAACAACCGTTTGTGTTTCCTTATCTACTACGGGTGTGTGAACAAAGTAACATTAAAAGAACAGAGATTTTTAAGAGAAACTTACAAGGTTAAACAGCAGTTGAATTTGCGTCAATAATACTTAAATAAATAACGTGTTTGATTTACGGCAAATTACCAATACAAACATAACGCCTAAACACATCACGAACATTATACACACCTTGGTTTAAACTCCGCCTGCTGTGTCCACTTCCGGTATAAGAACCACGCACTTCCGGTCAGCACCAACCCGGTAGCTACGTATCTGCCCGTTCTCGAAAACACATTTTGGAGATATTCCATTCCTATGACATTAATCTTAATTGAGTACTTTACTTTAATAAACCACTTGTTTGAATCCACGTAAAATATGTTAATTGCATATACATGTATATAAGTTATTATTTTCCCTCCTACCAAATGCTAACATAGTATAGAAGAAATATCTATGCAGTCATAAAGCTTTTTTATAGATTCTGCCAAAGTTATTAGCATATCTTAACCCTGTATACACCACTTGCCATGTAGATAACATTTAAACAGATGGATATTTCACTTTTCTGTATTATAATTACTGCTCGATTCACTTTATAGTGTATATGCACTCAACCGTGAAATTAAACACTCGATGAGCGTAGTTACGTTTAAAGGGACATACTTCACAAAATGAGTTGAAAAACATTTCTCGAAACATGACTCTTAAGAAACTTAAAATAAATACAAAAATGTTATGTTTTTTTTATGTTTTATGCAAAATAGTTTACTTTTTGTGTTTTTACCACTTGGATGTTTGAACTTTTTAGCGAACTTATCTCGAAAGTTAACATACATGTCGATTTTCGTAAAAAAACATATTTCGACATGTGCTTGTCACCCTTAAGCAATCAAAAAGTATACCAGGAAATATGCACTTATAAGTTGAACGGTGTTAAAAATATTGTATGCTTCAATGTGAAATAATTAATACTTAAAAGTATGCATTTTTATTAAATTATTAGTATTGAATGATAGTCAGTTGACGCAATGATTATACGCTGTAAACATTAATACATTTAATTCGCAGTAATATTGCAATGTGATGCATTAACCCATGTAAGCCTAGCGTCTAGAAAAAATGCCTTTGCAAACAGCGTAGACCCAGATGAGACGCCGCATGATGCAGCGTCTCATCAGGGTCTGCGCTGTTTGCTTAAAGGATTTTCTCTAAGAAATATTCTAAATATAGAAATAAATATACTAGAAATCCCTTATTTTTAAAATAAATTGATCCAATGTAGAAGGATGGGAAAGTCAACTAGGCATACATGGGTTAACGATTACACTGTGATGATGCAAAGTATGCCATTCATTTTCGTTCCATGCGAGCTCGCGTTCATAAGCATTCGTATATTTAATTGAAGGTCGTGATAAACTACATTAAACGTGCGTGGACGAGTGTATGTTTACCTCGAACAAGATACTTTAATAATGTCGAGCTGTCATGGGTTGAATCTAAAATACAAGCTGACCGCTAAATTCATTTAATAAATTGTGTGTGCAGAAAACCTGACGAAGCAATATATTTTTAAGGTAGCAAATTTTGATACAACATAACAAATCTGTCTTACCTTATAACTCTTCCACACACCTACGTAGTTTATCGACTATTCTATCCTATCCTATGCAGTCGAGTAGTTATGTTTACAGAAATTCTGTTCTATATTTAGACCTTATCGTTTATCTGTCTCACCTTGAACAAGAAAACGTACGTGAAACAGCATTCAACAGCTTAATGATTTATTACGAGGATACTTTCAACTGTAAAACACGCCAACCTTAACTAGGCTGATTTTAATGTGCTTTTCGTGCGTAAAACAAGGTAACGGTAAATAGGCTACTTGTTTTTTTTCAGGCGTAAAACACGCCATCGGTTAATAGGCTGCTTGTTATGTTTCTTTTTATGCTTAAAACATGCAAACGGTAAATAGGCTGTTTTTTATGTTGCTTTTCAGGCGTAAAACACAGCAACATTAACTACACTTTCGCTGATTTGCTAGTTTGATGTTATGTCGCAAAACACGTCAACGATACCTAAACTTCTTCTGATGAACTGAAAATCAAATATTAAGAATTGGTCTTGTTTTTTATCATTCGCACATTAACGTTTGAGGTCAGATATGACAAGTTAAGGAACTTGTCTTCGTTAAACTTCGGTATGCCATCGACAGAAATCGTATAACAATTAAAGGCGTTAACGAAGCGAAATTTGACAAGCATTCGATTAAAACGATTACTGACTATTGCTCAATTGGTCATTGTCGGCTAAGGTACTACTTAAAAGTACCCCAGTTACTCTTAGATGTATAACCTTCGTGTTCATAGAACATTCGTACATGTATAGTATTAACAATGGTCAGAAAACATGAAATAGGTAAAAATGAGATAATAAAAGTATTTTTGTGCCGCCGTTAACTTATTTTTTGAAAGATTGTGTATTCGTTTTTGTTGTGTGTGTGTGTTGTTGTTTTTTTTTTNTGGGGGGGGGGGGGGTTGATATTTTACTGTTTTCAACTGTATTTCGGTCATTCAAATCCGGTCAACTAACTGGTTTGGCTGGTGTAACAGAACTAAGTGGACAAACATATTCCCAAAACAAGAAACATACATACTTGAATCAGAGGTAGGCGGAGTGGCATTTCATGTCGAATATTCACACACGTTATGGTCCATTTCGCCCCGCATCATTTTTTAAGTGAGATGTTTATTTGTCTATACATGTTGTTTAAGCTTATGTTTTTAACGGCATAGACTTTTTACTATTAATTTATAAATGCACAATAAATAATAAGAAAGAGTAGCATTTAACAAGAAGAACGCGTGTGCCAGAATGTTCAGGAAGTATGTACATAATAACTTGTATCATTTTGCGCATTGTGCTTACCTCTGATTATAAAGAAAATCGAAGACAAATATTTTTATTTTTATCGCGCTCGCTCTCTCCAATGTTATGGGGCAACATTCCATCGAACAGTTGATCAATATGTTGTGGCCTAATCATTGTCTTATATGTTTATTTTTCAAGAGAATCTTACTTATGCTTTACTAATTATGCAATATGTTTATAATTGCCAAATGTTTTCATATGCGTATATACTTATGATTATATAATGTATAACATGTATTACATCTATAGAGGGTATAACACTTCTCTATATGTTAAAAAGTATTATTGCTATTTCAGAATACAAGGTTAAAGGCAAATACTGGTTTACTGCTTTATACGTTTATAATCGTATACAATTCAAAATCATTACATCCTGTGCAATACTACTACTGATTTTTACAATCACTTTCATAAGTATTTCATACGTAAACATATACTTGGCTAATATTCTTGTGTATTTTTTTAAATGCTTCCTTTATTGCATTACAACAACATTCTTGTACATTTGATACCACCATATTATGCATAGCTCAGAGAAAATGTACTTTAATGGCGTTGCAATATGTGTGTAAGCTGAATCTAGCTTCTGACCGTTACTTTATAAACATTTAAGGCCAACTGTGCTGTGTTTAATCAGGAATTTCTGCCTGTCGCCGGTCATGCCCAATATGTTACCTTATCTTAGATAAGTAACCACGTTGAAGTTTGTGTTATACTGCAATGACAATCATGGAGTCGATCTTTGTGTTTGCGTTCTTAATAACATTTCAGAGCAGCCTTGGTAATATGGATTTACACTTTTCTCTTTGTATTAATTCTTAATACATGCTAATTTAAACCTCAATTGTATGGTGTTATTTAGAGAATACTATGTTAGTCTGATTGTGTACTTGAATTTATCCGACGAGTTAAAATAAGGTTAACATGGCGAGGCTTGCCAAGGTGTTGAATAAACTTTAAGTTTATTTAATGAAGCGTAATTGCTTCTATAAAATCATTGAGCTTTTAGATAAAATATTTACTTTTAAGAGGGTCATTTACAATCGTTCGTACATCGTAATCGGTCAGATACCTGTCATTAGAACATACAGTATACGCATTAATATTTGGCATATTTTCTGTTCCACTCTCTTCCACACAGGTTGTGACGATGGATGGATTTCGTACAAAGGATATTGCTATAAATTCAGCCAGGATAAAGAGTCCTGGATAGGTTCCGAGGTACAACATATTTAAATAAGCAAAGAAATTTTCAGAAAAATCATCAGGACATAATGTTGGACTATGTGTCATTGTTAAACATACCTTGTTTTATGTTTGTCTGAAAAGTTTTGCTTGACTGACATGCGGTATATTTAAAAAGCGTGTTTTATACATCTTGAGAATAACTGATTTCGTCGTTATACGCGATTGTGAAATACAAATCATGTATGTGTAGGTCATTTAAGAATCATCAAATCGGCATTACGATTTGTTGAGCAATCTAGATGAGTCGCATAGCATAGCATACGTGATCGTTTTTCCGCCATTCAAACGCGCGCACACACACATATTTAATGTACTGGTAATATAATTAGATATCAACAGTCAGTTTATCAAACATTTAAGTCCCACTCGAAAGAGTACAAGGTTACCTTCTGGCACTAGGTTTGAAGGATACGTGTTGGAATATCTCAAATTAAACACATGTTTACCTAACACATTGACGTATAGCGCAAAATTGTACTTTAAACTACACGAGAGAGCGTTGATTTTAGAACCAGTAATGGTAACATTACACTGATTATTTTAGATGGTTTAGGTGATTTAATCCATACACTGTTACTTTTCCTCGACCAGCTTTATTTGCACTTGACATCCGCATAGACAGACAGACAGACAGACAGACAGACAGACAGATAGACAGACAGACAGACAGTTTATTTCAATCCAATAAGGGATTTAAACTGACGAGGACATATATACAAAACAAGTATTGACGAACAGTGTGAACAAGACTACAAAGCTTTAACACAAGTTGTAGTTGTATGTTTACAGCATTTGGAGAAGATCACAATGAGAACAATATTTCAAAACATACTCTTCACACGTGCATCTACATAATTTTGACCCATGCTGATAGACGAGTAAACTCAAAAATGCCAAGCTAAATTATATAAGAAATATTACATGCAAATTTGAAATCAGAATATGTTTATAATTTTGTTCCATTTTACTATTACGAAAACAAGTAAAATAACCAATCGCAAAGAAACCTTTAAATACAGAAATTAATATAATTTAATAATTTCATTTGCATTACTTATATATCTATCACAGATGGTATTTTATCATCTATAGAATTAACATTAAGAGCAACATACATATATATGCCTTACCGGAACGAAAATGTAAGACTGATATCATGGGCAACTGCTATCACTAACATTTGTAATTAACTTAACAATAAAAATCCACGTGTCATATATTTGACTTACCGAAAGAAACATGTAAGACAAATATTGTGGAAACTAGACTTATAATGACACGTTATAATACACTAATTGTAAGATCTTAAACTACCTTATGCTTTAACGAGTAAAACAGACATTATGTATGTTTTTGTCATATCTATTCATACGACAGAACGCTTATATGGTATGATATTAGCATTTTGCTTTAACAATATCAAATTATTTGACTATAGTACTTTAAAGTTGTACAGAGCAACGCTATTATAGCCTGGTAAATATAATAATACAAAGAGTATTAACTATTAAGGCATCATGTCATATCCATTAATCGTAATACAAAATGTATGTAAATGTTATCATACAATCGTATTTCACAACAATACTTTACAGTTGTAAATAGCAACGCTAGCATAGTCTTGTATATTTAACAATAAAAACGGCATTAAGGCCTCATATCATATTTATTAACCGTATTACAAAATGTATGTATAAGTAACCAACAAACACGTAAACGTAGTTTGCGTAAGAATATACATATGTATATATCAGCCCATATCTGTGCAGCAAACCTGTTTGCAAACACTCATTAAATAATAATATATGTATTTCAGGGTGTGTAAATAATAATATATGCATTTCAGGGTGTGTGTCTACATTTTGGTTCGTATCTGGCAGAAATCGACGATCATGACGAAGACATGTTCTTGCAAAACTGGGTCAACATATTGGACAGTTCGTTAAATAAGTTTTTAACTTTTTTAAACCCGAATTGTTTTAATTGTTCTAGTTTTAAGCATTTATGTTCAGTTTAAGGCTGTGTTGCTGTATGTTTTGACATGTGAATACAACCAATCGATCGCTTGTTTACAAAAAAAATTAACTTACTAGTGAATAGAAACAATTGTGGAAGTTTAACAGCCCGGAGTTTCATTTATTTAGAACATAAATTTATTGGCAACGCTAGTACAAAGAAATGAATCGAAAAGAAAACGTATAATGTATACTAAGCACGGCTAAATTTATGTCTTAGTTTTAATTTTCTCTATATCATTTTGTATTATAATACGCTGAACATTTTGATGAGTGTGCCAAAATTTAAAATACAACGTAGATTCACAAGGTATATGCTTTTACGATGAACTACATGGTTTGATTTGTTTTCAAAGGGAATGACTATGGAATGTTGATGAGCATTGTGTTCATGTAGAGTTTTAAATATTTTGTTTATTTTTCAGAATGGTTCTATGTTGGTGGAACAGACCTAAGTAATGAAGGTGATTGGGTATGGGCCAATTCTAAGAAACATTTTAGCCATGCATACACTCGCTGGACGGGAATCGAACCCAATAACGATGGAGGGTCGGAAAACTGTTTGAGTCTTGGTCGTTCAGGTTGGAATGATGGAGCCTGCTGGATTCTAGGGAATTATATTTGCGAGAAAAATTGGTACGCAGTTTTACGTACGATATTACGTTACCATAATTTATGTAACCATTCTCTTTAAGATTTTGTTGCAACTTGCAATGTATATGTATTTAATACACATGCTATTTCATTTTTAAAAATACAACATAAGTATTTTTTCAGGCCGTAAAATGTGATAGCATAAACACCGCTTCGGAATTGAAATGAAATGTATTGTACTGGCAATAAATGAGTTCACGTTTTGATTGTTGTACTCCAATCGCATTTAGTTATTGATGCTTTACCTTATGTGTATATAACGTATGTGTCATTATTATTATATATATTTTATTTTAGATATTTGGCATTTGATGTTGCTTATAGTGATACATATATATCCTGTACTACATATATAGTGATTAAGGTACTTCTTCACAATAATGCCTCATGATGCTGAAATATGTTGAAAAAGGTTAATTCTCTCATTTAAATGGACTGGCAATCCTTTTTTTAGCGAGGTATGAGCATTGAAGAAGGATTCATACCCCTCAGTAGCCCCGGTCGCTAAGAGTTGATGATATTTAAGTCCCGTACCTTCATACAAACATAATAAAACACTATAAGGCCCCGTACCTAGGGAACGAAGTTACAATAATACCCAGAGTCGTATCGAAGTGACCCGAGTTGTTGTTCCGATGGCTTGTCTTGAGGTCTAAGTGACCCATAGTCGTGTTATTTAATAAAGTCGTTTGAGGTCAATATACAAATAGGAGCAGACACGAGGTCATAGTTAAATATATAACGCCAAAGTTCAGAGATTTACAGCATTTGATTATTATTAATTTACTGTTTCAAACCAATCACTGATTAAAAAGCGAAGCATAAAGCCAGGTAGCTTGAGAAAAATTATATAATATTTTATTGTGTTTTCAATTAATTGTCTGAGCCATACTAAAGAACGAAACTCGGTCATCCGACACGTTACACAACAGTATTAAACGTGCGTGGGCGTGCGTATTGCTAAATCAAACTAACAAAGATACTTTAATATTGTCGATTTATCGTGGGTTGCATCTAAACTACATGCAGTGCGAAACATTAAATAAATTGTATGTTCAGAAAAAATGGGTAGGCATTATATCCTGCATGTAATGATAAAACTTAACAGACTCTGTCTTACCTTATAATCTTCAACACATAGTATAAGCTTTATTTACCGACTATTCTATCATATCGTAAACAGTCGGGTAGTTATGCAATCTTGTTTACAGAAATGATGTTCTATATTTAGACCAGTGACCTGATCATTTATCTTTCTCATCTTAACCAAGGAAACCTACGCAAAACAGCATTCAACAGCTAAATGATTTATTACGAGGATACTTTATACTATAAAACACGCCAACTTTAACTAGGCTACATCTTATGGTGCTTTTCGGGCGTAAAACAGGCCAACGGTAAATAGGCTATTTTTTATGTAGTTTTTCAGGCGTAAAACACGCCAACGTTAACTACCGGTACACTTGCTCTGATGTTTCTGTTAAGCCGTAAAGCACGCCAACGATAACTAAACTGTTTCTGGTGAGCTGAAAATCAACTCATAAGAAATAGTCTTATTTTTTATCATTCTCAAATTTACATTAGAGGTCAGAGTTAACGTGTGTTGTGTAAACGCGCTTGTTCTAAATAAACTTCAGTATTCCATCGACGTAAATTGTTTAACAATAAAAGGTGTTTACGAACTATGTATCGTTATTCATAAAGTAAATGCATTCTAGTTATTTTTTTTATTTACCTTAGAATTGCTTTATTGTGTTTCTTCTAAACTTCATATAAAATACTTTCAGATTGAATAATGATTGAAGAACTATGAAAGAGGAACCAACTTATTCTCCATATATTCTGGTTGTCGTTTGGTAGTCTTTAATATACTGATGGATATATTTTGGAAATTTGGCGTTGTTTTTATCATAATATGATCAATAAATCTACGATTAGTGCTCTTAACTGGGGATAAAAAATATAGCAAGTGTGACATAATGTGATATCTATTAACCGGATATTCATACCAATTCACGACAAACCGGGTGTTCGGCTACACAACTATTTGTGTTTGTACCATGAACGTTGACATATGTTGATACAGATTTAAGTACGGCGTAGCGAAAGTGGTATTGAGTTGAGTTATTGTATCATGTTGTAAATTTTTAAGAGTGATTTATAACATTTGCAAATTAACAAAATAATAATAACGCAACGATATGTTAATAATTGCATAATTAATCTTTCACGAAGAAGGCATAGCACGATATTTACTCAATATATAAATACCATACAAAAACCAAATTAAGAGCACGTCGTCTAGAAAGTTACAGTTATATATGCATACTACTATAATACGTTTTTAAAATTACAAGTGGCGTTCACATGCTAATAGAAAACTGCAGACTTTGCCCAACGACCGATTTTTGTATACAGTTTCTGTGTTAATATCTTGTTCAATACTGATGTTACCACTTTCGACCTAAAACATGTTTGGCAGTAACGATTTAACACATACAAGCTTAAAATAATGCGTCTTAAACAAAATCCGGCAATTAATTCAACGTGTAGTACATTCAATTACATGAAAAAGGAATTATACGTTCCCCAAAGATCATTTGTCCTTTAGAGGTAATCTCGGATAGTACGGTCAGTATCCGGTTGCTAGAGAGAAGTGTACGGAATCCTTTTCAATAAGTATTATTTTCGTATCGAATGTGATAATTATCGTAAAAGTGCCATTGAACGACATCTGCTCCGGGTAAAATACTAAAGTTAATGAACTTCAATTGTGCTTAAGTGACCGATTGGTTCTGTCAACGCAGCTCAAACAAATTGATTTCATCCAAAGACTTTCATTGTTGAACATGCCATACATAAGCAGACCATACAGGCATCGCTTTCCAGCCTTTTACAGGGCGAGAAGTGTCGGACTTTACATTAAATGAGAAACCATCGAATGCATTTCTGGTGTCTCAGTAAGATTGGAAATTCGAAAACCTTTACATATTACGTGGTCTGTTGCCACACAACCTATTCGTAGTCAAGTGCATTAGCGATTAAAAAACATCACACGGGATATTTTCTGGTTTAACTGAATACAATGAAAGAAAGTGAAAACGATTATATTGGCAAAACACGTTTAATAAATCGATTTCCTTATTGAAAGATCGATTTAATCCCGCTAAACATAACAGTAAATATTCGTCAAATACCTTCCGAAGCTGACAATAATCACACTATATTGTTATTCAAGAAAATGAATACTATGCTAAAAAAGTACCTAATGAGGAAATAAAGTAGACTTTGAACATGCTTTCCAGACAACCTTCGTTTATGTGAAATTACTAACATACATTGAAAAACAAAACTCGACAAAAAGAAATACACTTACCAAAATCATTGAAAGAATACTACATCATCAATGCAATGACTATATTATATATAAATAATTATAATTGCGAATAAGATCATTTCAACAAAATTAGTTTACTAATATCAGTTTCTGGTATGATACATCAACAATATGGTTTATAATTAACGCTTATATCAAAACTGAATTAAATAACCTAATTAAACAACAAGAACAACGAAGACATTAAATAAGAAAGGTTATTGTTACATTACACGTCATCCAAATTAAAACCATGCACATCATGTTTTATACAACGTAGATGAACGCGATTAAAACGCGTTTAAATCTGCTTATTGAATGACCAAGGATATATCAAAATTTAGGTACAAGATGCAGATTGCATCGACCCACGTTAAAAACATTAGAATATAATGTATGAAAAAAACTCAAATTAATGCCAACCATTTAACAACCTGCACCTATATTATTACACAGAAGGGAATCATTTTTACAAAAATGACACACATGGGGCAAACATTACATTATGCCGATTTAGAAAGATGCTTTATTCAGGAAAAGAGGCAATATGCCCATCATTCCGCATGAAACACATGACAAAGAAACATAAAACCGGTTAATGGTTAGGCATGTTACGTCATGTTAGATATCTACATACATATGGTAGGTTATAGATACATCAACATGAAGTTTTGATTGATATACGACGGATACAGTGTTTCATTGTCTTCAATATAAGTTCTGAAGACGCATCATACCAACAATCAATTTACCGGTAGTGTCTTACTTCACAATAAAATAAAGCTATTAATGTTAATGTAAAGTAAAATCACTTAAGCACCGATATTTGAAAGTTTTCCTGACAATAATTGTCACAATTGCAAAAAAAAATCAATGACTTGTGCATTTCCCAGCACTCGTGTTTACTGAGAATAATTAAAAAAACCCAAAACTTGATTTTACATGTATTATATTGTTTTAGTCTTTCATAATGCATGTATCTATATGAAACACTAATTAACTTCGATGCTTCAAATATCCCCAATATCACATTAAACATAAACATAGGATTCAGGTAGAATTTAGGATGGCCTTAATTTTAATCAACATATATAATATGTCGTTTTAATATTGAGTCCCCTAGTAAAGTAAAAAATATAAACACATTGTCCTATATTGTTAATTCAATATATAACTATTTTTCGCTTTACTGGTGTGCGTAATAACAACGCGCCAGTATTCTTCCTGGTAAAGACATGTCAGTTATGTGTTTCATGTGGAAACATCCAGGTTTAGCTCTTTCTATAGAGTCATTTATGGCACAATTAAACGATTTACAATTATTTCTCCATTCACGATTTTACTGACGGTGCGCACCGAATGTCCATTCATGAATATTATTTTCGGGCGACTTAACAATGGAAAAATAGGCGCGTCTAAGTTGCAGCGAAGTGCAAGGCATTTCAAGTGTTTTTGATAATATATTGACATTGCAACCAAGTTAAACTTACCGCTGAGATCTAATGTTTTCAAATTATGACACCCTGATAAATCTAGCATATCACATCTGCAACGTAGTGTAAGATTTTTAAGTTGTGGAAGGTCAAGCGCTATACTCCATACTAGTGTAACATCTCCACTTATATATATTGTTGTAAGTTCGTAACACGATGACAAATTTAGCTCATCGCATTTACAATTTAATGTTAGTTTTCGTAGATGATTCAAGTTAGCCAATGCATGTGGTAACAATGACACTTCACCTTTGATAAATATGGCATAAAGCTTTGAACATGGAGACAAATCCAATCCGTCACATTTGCACATCAACCTTATCCACATTATGTTCCTAAGCGCACACATTGTGTTTGATATCAATCTTATATTTCCTCTAAGATCTAATGTTACAAGATCAGTACAATCGATCAAGTCCAGCCCATCACAATTGCATTTTAATATTAATCGTTTGAGCTTAAATAAATTTCGCAAGCTGTTTGTTAATAAATTCATTTTTCCTTTAATGAAGATGGCTTCCAATTTGACACATGATGACAAAACTAGCGTCGAACAGTTGCAAAGTAACTTGAGACGCTGTAAGTTCGAACAGCCGGTGAATGTATTTGATACTAAAGTAACTTTTCCGTTAATCAATACGTTTTCAAGACTAGAACACGATGATAAGTCTAACGTATCACCATTACAACATAGCATAAGATGTTTGAGGTGCTTTAGCTCTAGCAACTGGTTTGGTTACAATGTAACATAGCCGACAATTATTATTGATTGCAGATTTCGACATGAAGACAGAACCAGCCCGTCACAATTACCATGTAATAAAAGGCTCTGCAGACTCTCTAATCCAAGAAGTGCATTTGGTACCAATGTAATATTCCCTCGAAGAAACACTTTTTCCAGATTTACACAAGCGGATAAATCCAATCCGTTACATATGCATGTAAACACAACTTGTTTACGTTTTTGAAATCCACACTTTCCATAAAGTAGCAAAGACATATTTCCTTTTATCTCCACAGTTTCTAAATTAGAGCATACAGACAGGTGTATAAAATCACATTTGCCATGTATTTTCATTTTTTTTAAGTTTCGTAAGCTCACATAGCCTATTGAGCAACAGCGTCACGTGTTCGCCAACGGATACTGTTTCTAGGTTATGGCAAGTAGATAAGTCCAAACACTCACAGAAACAGTCTAAGTTCAGGTGTTTGAGTGCTCGAAGCTCACCTAGCTTATTCGGTACTAGTAAAACGTTTCCTGTCATACTGAGCGATTCTAAATTTTGAAACAACGACAGGTCCAGAGTTTGCAAATTACACAGACCCGAATCAATTTGCAAATGGGATAGAATTCCTGCAGACATATGGAGTATGCACATAATTGCGTGTAACATTTCAGGATATAGGTTACAAGAAATAGAACTGAGCGGACGTTATATTTGTTACTGATAAAGATGCGAGCTACATCATCGACAGTCTCATCTAGGTCTACAAACTTAAAATGACTCAATCTAAGCTCACAGCCTACCACCGTGTTAGCATGCGCCTCTTTATAACCAGTGACTATAATGTTCTGTAGAAGTACAGGGGCGGGTGTAGGGCAATGCCCATCTATCAAACACGATAGATCATAGGCTGCACCGATGTTCATTCCACCCAAAAACTTGAATACCTGCGACAAATCAACATAAGCATTCGGATATCTGGTGAGATGCTTGGAGATTTGATCCTTTATCACAGATGTATTAGCCGCAATATGGTAAGCAGCGAAGAATTCTTGCACACACTTGTGGATGAAAGAGTACATAGGGTTCGTGTTAATCAATGAACCTCTGTCGATCTTACAAAATACCAGCTTTCAGTGCAAAAACTTTGTTTTCATAAGAAATATGGTTCATTAAATCTCTATCGCTAAACACCAGGCTATTTTCCTTTTCGCGTGCAAACAATAAATGAAACGCAGCCCTTGACAAAGCATTCACATCTTCCAAATGTCGTTTTATATATTTCGTGTTCGAAAAACATGGAAAGGGAGGCGTTCGAAAATAATCGACGTTGTTAAGTACTTTCTTAAATAAACTGTCTAGAATAGTAGCATATATATCGCAAGACGAACCTACCATATACGTCTCATCTTTCCACAAACAAACACACAGTGCGAGCAACATCGGCGATAACACAACTTCATCAAGTTTGTTTTTTCTGATGAATCGTTTGAATTCATGGTTGTCTATGTGTAGTAGATTGTTCTCAAAGAACCCCAATATTTTCACACTTAGTAAATACGGATTTATTACACCGTCCAATTCTAAAAGGATATCTATTTCCGAGTTTCTGATACGCTCGTCTGTCAACTTCCACTGTCTTGTTGTTATGAAGACAGTCCATTGGTGTTGGCATTCTAGCATTACAGGGTAAGCCACTTGACCCATGATATCTGACCATTCGTCCATTCCGTCTTCAATAACCAGGCATTTTTCTTTTCTAAGAATTGTTTGTAGAAGAGTATAGGCGCCTTTAAGTTCATCTTCTGTATATATCATTTGTATTATGTGTCTTTTAATCATTTTCAGTACTTCACGTTCACCCTTTAAATCTGTCAATCTCAGATGAAAAATACAAGCGAATTCGTGCAGGGTTTCTACGTTAGGATATGCGTCGAAATCCGACAGCGACGCGTTACACCAATCTAGTACTAACTTGGCAGCAATTTACCCTTGCCAGCTTCACCCTGTAAAAATATGTGTTGGGCGGATGTTTTGTCTTTGTAGAAAACCTCTTTGTATGAGCAAACTTCTATTTTTCTTTGATTACCATCTATCTCTGTTTCTAGTCTGTGTAGTTCTGGTTTCACATAAATTGCCGTCAAAGGTTTGACACGACCTGGCATCAACGGATTGACAGGCACATGCACGACTGTCTTGTTATAAAAGTGCACCAAACGTACTTTAAGATCTGAAAATAGTTTAAATACTTGTTAAATGAAAGCCTTCTTTGTTGGGGTAGTAGCCCTAAACATACGGTGTTTAAATTGTTAACATATCCATCATGAAATCCACAAAATGTCTTATTAATGTCTACTATATTTTATATCAGCTTGCTAATCAGTGGTTGAGTGCACTACATCGATGTATGCTGATAGCGCCTCGACACTGTGACTACATAACGGTATACGTACACAAAAGTACGATATAAATATTGTGGTCGATAATCTACGGGCATGTGTTTTTAAACTTTCATTTTTTTGTTTTTGGTTGTCGATCATAATTTGTATATCTATGTGTATTGTCAAATCCAGCAAACACGTAAATATACTGAAAAAAATGGTTATAATCTTTACCTGCCAAAGATTGAACGTAATTTGATTTGTCTGCGTTTTCGCTGGTTTCCTGTAGTAATTTCATACACCTTTGCGTGCATTCCTCTAACTCAACCTTACACTTATCTTTGTATGAGTTAATCTCTTCCACTGAATCTTGAATCACATGTCTCAATGCTTCTTGTAGATGGCGAACTTTTTCCGCGAGAGAAATCAATAAATCGTCGTTTTGTAACTGTATTAAAAGGAGGACATTAGTTTTAAGAAAACCCGAATATATACAAACTAGCTGTCAAAACCGCGTATTTAGCTATTATAGTCAGTCACTATTTCATTGACTAAATATGTTAATTACCATAATTATGAATACGCCTTACCTGTATTAATTCATTCAACGCCGCTTGTGCAGCTGTCTGCTGAGCCAAACATGTCGAGTCACTCAACAGAGATGTCAGTGTGGTGAAATATTCCTGAAGTTTTACATCTGTAACCTTACAGGTAGTTAAGTGACGAACATTTTTGCAAACATCGCGCGCCTGAAACAATATGGAGACGTTTGGATAGATGAATTTATTCAATAATCAACAACATTTACGCGATATTTCATAACAAGAATATACTATTCAAGTACATGTATATTTTACCGGCACACAATTACAACTCCTGTAGTTACCTGTACACTATAAATCCTTCAGACAGTTACAATTTCGACTGTTTTACGTACGTGCACAATACACTAACGTCTACCAGACTAATCAGCTTGAACGATATATTTCTAAAATCTTTACAGTAACCAATATATTACTTTCCTGAATGAAATGAAGACATCATACAACTACAATCCTTACAATTATACGTACACTCCATAACATTAAGAAATAACACTACGTTGCTAAAAGTATTGTTTACAAAAGATCCCCATTTTAAACAAAATATGATTATCATTTTTATAGCTATATGCACAATACCAGTCTTTTTAAAGGCATATAATTAGAATGTTTACCTGATTGAGAAGGCATTGTGGCGATGTGTTCGGTGGTGTTATTCTAAATGTAAATTTGCTTTCAAACATTTTGCAGTTTAATAAAATGCTGAAAATGCCATTGAAATCTGTGTCATCGATTGACGTTATATTGTCGTATCCATCTGGGGGCATGAAACATTTTGCAATTTCCCAATGATTAACGACCCATCGCTCCGCTGACGTATTCTTCCAGGATGGACGACCGTAACGGTGTTCTCCTACAATTTCGTCACTTATTTCGTCGCATATTTTCATAGGGCATGGTCGCGGTTGCTTTTCAGTAGTATTATGCATTGAATTGCAATTTTGATTCCCTGTTCTTCTGCAAATGCCTTGAGTCGGGCATTTTATTAAATTCGCAATGCAGCACACAGCGCAAAAAGCATCCGCTTGAAGGTTTAACTTCGTTCGAACCTTTTTTAAAATTTGTGTCTGTAAATTCTGGACCTCTTCAACCACAAATGTCCGAATCCCTTTTCTTGCAATATCTATGGCAATCCATGCCTTTAGCCAGTTGGCGCTTTCGCGATCGGAAAAGACCTCGCCCAGAGTTGTCATCGTAAGCGGTGTTATTTCACAAATACATCTTCTACTGACAACCAGTCTTCACAGTGTCTTGCAGTTCTTGAACATTTATACAAGTTCCAATGTATTTCCTGAAATGAGTTTTCAATAATTATGAGCGAATAGTACACGGACGTTTAACCGGCTGACAATCTATCCGCTTTTCTCTCTTTGTTTGTCCAATGTTGTTTTTTTTACAGATATGTAGTTAATAAAAATAAAAATGCAATATCAAACAACGTTTTATTATATACAACTGAAATGAACATTCAGTATTGTTCGGTTTATAGAGTTTTCATACACGTTATACCTACACTTTTAAAGAAAATGGTATTCCGATACTTTTTTCTTATTAAGTGCAGACATTGTATACATGGATATAATCTATGTCTTCACAATTCGTTCAACATACGCTATCTGATAGCTTTGTAGTCGTAAAATCAACGATCAATGGGACACATAATGAGTATGTGCTATCTTTGGCTAGCTGCCACGCTGGTTGTATTTGACAGTCGCCGAATAAAGATATCCTAATTTCGTAAGGGCGCATTAAATTCGTTATGTACCGCGTTAAATAGAACACGAAAGCATTCCTATCGATTAAATAAAAACAGTGTAGACAGCGTATGCATCGATCTTATTATTCAATTTCGAAATACAAGCACACAAGGGTCAGGCGTTTCATACGGAAGCCTTTAACCGCCTTGATGTCTTACTTGTTTATAGATTATTCCTTTTTTTTGAAAGTATTTCTTACGTTACACATATAAAGTCTAATGCATCCGTTATTTGAAATGCGCTTAATTTCATATGCATTCGACTCTTCCTGGATATTTTGCCCTTTTAGAGCTATATTGACATTTTTCTTCAATTATTGCAATTTTAAAACCTGCCTGTCTTCTGTCTATAATGTTTAGGTATCTTTTACCATATAAAACCCAATTTACTGACTACTTACTAATTTACTGAACATTTCTGGAAAGATATTAAGTTTGGTCTCGCACTCGTGGTTTACAAATAGCGAATTCATAGACCTGTCCGTTGGATTGCAATTTTAATCTGACAACTTTGATTACATGATAGGCGATACAGCTTTATTGCTATATAATATTGATTGATTGTACACGTTGGATGTGTAGCTAATTGCTACCAGTATTGCTATAACATAATAACATAAATTGATGACGAGGAAGTTTTAGTTTCAATATATACACTGATATGTTTTAAAAAGAGTAGTCATGCTGAATTACAGGTATTATACATATGATCATATATTAGACACAAGGCAGTAGAACGTAGACATAATAGAACAAACCGGACTTATATGCATCCATGGTTGCATAGAGAAAACATGGGATCAAAGAATGTAACATTAAACTGGTTTTAACGTTCATGTATATGTAACCGGGGTTTGTGTGAACAACACAAGGGCTGTAAAGTTCCAAGCTTTTAATATATGTAAATGATGGTCAGTGACCAGACGTTGAAAAACATAAATATATAGGGTTTAAGCAAATGGAAAATGCTTTTACCTCTTATAAGGTTTAGTCATGAACTGAATCTAATGTTTCAGATATATAAAAGCATAAAGATGTATCTGAATTCAGCTCACCTAAAAAGCATGCACCATTAATATTGTAGCTCACTCATTCATCACCATTTACCCACACTGAATCTCTCTCACACTCTTGATTGGGTAAGTGGTTATTAGAGGATTAGTGTATGTGAATACCCTGTCACATATACAACGCATTCAATTCTTTTTAACTATACAATGTCACACTATCCTATGTATAAACAAGCACATAATCTAAAAACGTACTTAAAGGGACCGTCCAACAGATAAAGCGTCGAACAACGCGAAACGATATTTTGGGAAACTACGAGGATTGCTTATATAGCTAAAAAATGCATCCTCTACAAACATCAGCGTGGATGGTCAGTGGTCTAGGCGAGTAGCTTTTTACTCCAGGAATCCAGGGGTCAGTGGTTCGAGCCCTGTTGAGGGTTACTTTTGTTCCTTTTTATAAATTGTATTCTTGTTTTTTTACTGGAGAATTTTTGTTCAAATGTTTAAATTTATCAATATAAAGCATTTAAAGCATTTAATGACAAGCTTCAATACATGCCAAACTCTGTTGGACGGTCCCTTTAATTATCCTATAAAAGATCATAATAAACCGTTAACTTAAAATTTAAATAAAACCTTGAGACTTTCTAATAGCATATTTCATAGCCTTGACATTTCATCACATTTCATCATTTACTCACGGTTGAATGAGTTAAGTCCTCACTACTCACTTATATGTTGAATAACAATATATATTGTTCACATGCGTGGATATTGTTGTATATTCGAGTAAATTATGTGTGTATGATGAAAACAGATACACAGTATGCTTCTTTCATGTATCAGTAGTGGAAAACGAAAGCAAAAGTAAATAAGGTAAATTGCTTCAGATCGCATTTGTTTTAGTAAGATTTTCTAGGCGAGTAAACAAAATAAGACATTCACCTAAATCAATAACTGTGCAAATATAATAATTAAACCTGTATTACAAGTGGAATAACCTAGGAAGACAAGTCTAAAGATAGATGTATAATTCGTGTTTATTCAACCGATAATGTGATATTCTATGTTTGTCGAAATAAAATCGGTTGTCAAATGGTGTCGTTTTAGGAAACATAACAACTCATTCTTACCTTATAACTCTTCCACACACATATTTAAAGCGTAGTTTATCGACGGGTCTAGCATATCCTACACAGTTGAGTAGTTAAGGGGTGTTGCGGCAATTTTGCTGATTTTTTTCCATCTAATAACTTTTGCTCAAAATTTATATTCAAGTACTACATACAAATACTATATGAAAAATGAAATAAAAACATAGGGTCATCGGCCTTGTTTTGATTTTATTCACCATTATATAACATGTACTTTTTCATTAAAACTGAAAAATCTCTAATTGCATAAAAATGATTAATGACCTATGAAATTGGCAACATATTGATATTATATAAGCTAATATATTTCATATACCATTTTATTAAACCACAAACTAATAAAAAATGGAGAACACAAGTTAAATTTTAAGAAATTTTAATTTTATAATTTTTATGTCACCCAAAAAAACGTCATTTTTTTACTATTTTAACACAAAAATGGAAGTTAAAAAAGTTCTATCTAATAACTTTTTGCGAAACTGCTCAAATATGTTCATCTACGTATTGTTATCATAAAACAAAAATAAAAAAGGGGGGTCACCGCACTTTTAAAAGAGATTTTTTTGTTCAACTATCCCTACCGTCTATGTCAAATTTCCTAAAATACAGCAATTAGGCGAAACCCAAGTACCGGTACACAGACTGTTATGCATAAACATTATAGATTGTTTACAATCTTAATTGGGATCACAACGGCTTACTAAAACACAGCACTAATACAATATTTAATCACAAACATAAGACCATACAGTATCAAACTCGACCTTAATCCTCCATAACAGGGACTTGTTGACAGATTTCGGCATGTTTTGGAGTTTGTGATTAAATGCTTTAAATTTATTAATGTAAACAACAGGACTAAAGAGCTCCAGGAAAAAAACAAGAGTGAAATAAAAGAAAGAAAAAAAGAATAAAAAAAAGTTTACCGCACCTGGGATCGAACCACTGAGTACCTATTATGAACCTACTCGGTCATAAATGTGTGATGATTCTGATAACAAAACTATTGGGTTGTGATAATAGCATCGGTGTTGCCATAAATATATTCTCGGTTAAATAAACTGCCGCAACACCCCTTAAGCAGTCTTGTTTTCAATGATGTTCTATATTTAGACCTGATCGTTTATCTGTTGATTATAATTACTATTGATCTACCAAACACAACGTGAGCATAATCTGACATGAAAAGACAACGGGTGTCAAATTTCATCGTTTTGTGTTGTACTTCTCAAATACATGTACCATGTCTTTGCTTTCTCACAAACACATACCGTGTATAGGCTATAAATTTGCAATATGCTGATTTATGCCTAATAAATATTATGTTATGTTATGTTATGTTAAATTTCAAGTTATTGTTCGAATTCATCAGGTTCGTTGTGTGCTATCGTAAGAGGGTTATTTTCTACTGCATATCTATCGAAGCCTGCTATACATACACACGATATATTCTCTTTAAAAGGAAAAACAATTGTTAAATTGATTTGGACTAAGTATTAAGTCAAGCGGCAATCTAATAAAAGTATTTATTAAACATGTTTTACTTACTCGTCTTCAATAAAAGGAATGTAAAGTTTAACGTTACACTTCAATAAGAGTGCGTGGAATACCGTTTGTGTTCTCTTTGAAGATGAATCGCAACAGGCGAAGAAAACAAAAACATGTAACAAGAAAAGAAAAGAACATTGCTTGGTTAAAAAGACCATGATGTGGAAAGAAATTTGACAAATGACAAAGAATTCTCAGTGAGACTTTCGCGTGTTCTTGATAAATTTGCGGTCAATGACCATTTAATAAAGTTTCGAAGGAAATTGGTGTTTTCTTATGAACGTGAAATAACGCTTATGCACAAAGCATTCGGGCGCAACAGACAAGCTTATATCTTTGGAAGTAGAAACGAGGCCACATCAACATTCGGAATGGTGTCTGATCAAGACACCTTGTATCGTTTTGATCCGTTTCGTTTGTTTCTTGATTCAGAGAATCCACCTCCTCAGCAGCATGATCACCAAGTAATTATTAAGGTGAGCACAAACGGTTGTGCTTCGCAGTACTGTGTTTTAACACTGATTGAACCATCAACCCAAGTAAGGCGTTTTGAGCAATTGGATCCTTATCGGGATCCTGGTGATACCGTTAATTTGTTTCGAAGTGATTGGACAACAAATGACGGCATTTTTCCACATACTTTTATGTTCGAATACGACGAACAACCTCCCGTAATATGAAAACGAACAAATAGACACGGACCTGCAGAACGTGTACACGATATAGACAGTGTTAATGCGTGTTACTGTAAAAGTCTTTCTAAGCAATGCAAGTTCGTTTTCGAAAGACCTCGCCCCGGTCACTGGCCTTCGGAGAAGACGTTGAAAAAAGCCAAGACATATGGCGTCTTTATAGTTCCATAGGGGCCCCCTAAAAGTACGAAAATTTGTACGAACGATTATTTTGATTATCAATGGCGAATTTCCACAAATCTAACGGAGCGGCTATTTATGTTCAGTTAAGGTGCAGTACATCTGAAAGCATATGTTCTGACAAAGATGATACGAAAGGAGTTGTTTATGCAAGAATATCGAGACAGGCTGCGTACATTTCATTTCAAAACAGCGTTTTCATTGCGGTCGAGAACACCCGGCCTGATGTATGGAGGGAGGAAAATCTTATCAATTGTGTCAAGTACATTCTTGCAACTTTGAGGCGCTTCTTAACACGCCGCACTTTTCCACACTTTACCATAGAGAATGTTAACCTTTTTGATGGAAAAATTGAAAGGCACGAATTTCAGAAATTTGTGGATAAACTTACATATGTTATTTATTCATTGCAGGCGAATATCGAAAATATACAAATGGACGAAATTGGAAAGAAGCTTAATGAGCGCAGGACGAGAACAAATGAACGCAGCAGATATTGTACGAATAGTTCAGCACTATTTAACTATGTATTTAAACTTTGTCTTGGAGGCTTGCATTTTTTTTGGTGAGTGAAGTTTTTAAAACACCCGTCAATGACAGGAAAGCTTGGTTAGAAAACGAATTGACACGCTTAGAAACGTATTATCGTGCCCGTTTGGGAAAATACTGAAAATATGACTATGAATTGCATGGCATCATGTCAAATCTTGCTAGTTTGTTTTCTTCGGTATATTTAGAACAGAAAGCAGAAAGAGATGAAAATAATTTCATTGGCAGCAATAAAGCTAGACAAATATATTCACAATCATTAGAGTCTAATATAATTGGCAACTACATGCGATACGCTTCCTTCCTTTTCTGCAATGGAGAATATGATGAAGCTTGTATATATTTTGACTCGATAGAAAAGCAGATAGAAGAAGATAAAGAAACTAATCTTTTTTACCAGTTTTTCGTTACTCCATCGGAGTTATTGGCATTGCAGATAGCAAAACAGTCAAGGGAAAAGTCTTTCAAACAAAGATTGTCTGTCTTTTTGATGTTTAGACGAGCACAGGCGATGAATGTTCCAGAATTCCTGCGGTGCGAAATTTTCCGAGGGCGCTTAGGCAACTTCGCTTCATTAGGTTTTCTGTTACAAATTTATAGCATTGAAGACTGCATTTGTATGCAGATCGAACCCTATCTCTACTATCTACAGTACCTTACATACAGAGAACTTCATCAAAAAACAAAGCAATCAGAAGCGTTGAGGAAATTATCGATATTCTCTGAAATCATTAAATCCACACGATGTATACATATGACCGTGATGTCTTTTTATCCTGGGGCCACTTTGAAACCACTTTGAATATGCTAGGACACTGTTTAGAACAGGAGCAGAAGTTGGAATCGGCGTGGAAAACTTTCAAAACCTCTTTACAAATGCGACCTGAACGAAATGTGTCCGTCTTGCATATGATTCGCCTTCTGTGGCCAGTTGTTCAATATCTGCAGACTAATGGACAAGTAACAAAGGAAATTGCTCTCTTTGCATTGTTATGTGACTGAAACAGCTAGGATGCTGAGGTTTGAAGGTCACTGCTTCAGTTTTCTTCTTCTTCTTCTTCTTCATCCTTCTTCTTCTTATTATTATTGTTGTTGTTGTTGTTCTTGTTGTTTTTGTTGTTATTGTATTATTATTATTATTATTATTATTATTATTATTATTATTATTATTATTACATATTTATAACTATCTGGGGCTAAAATTTTAGATAGAAATTGAGATACAATGCAGGGCATTTACATCAACTAATTCGTACTGTGCAGTAAAGGTGTATGCCTTAATGATCGAATAAAAATAATACTATTTTCTCTATTTTCATAGTCATTTTCGTATTGTTTCACATTGTTTCAGAGAATATATTTTTACATAAAATGTATGCTTGACTGCAATTGTATTGTGTAATATGAACACAACAGCGTTATCAAATTATGTTAATTCACATTTTGTTGTACTTCCATTTATATTACCTACGTTTTCTTTTATCGTTCATTAAATTATACTTGAATTGTTACTTGGTCTAGACCATTTCCTGTTTTGTTTTTGATCCTACACATGGCGTCAAACTCATCAATTAGTAAAAAAAATACTAAATCATTTTTAACTTTAGTATAAGAAAGGGCGTGAAAATTACTTCACATCGATATACAAAGATAACGAGCAAGTTAAACGGTAAAAGAAAGTAAAAAATAACTTAAGTAATAACAGATAGCTAACAAAATTGCTACAAGCCTCCGACCCACTCCCGCCCCACACACACACACACAAAAAAACAAACAGAAAAAAGGAAAACAATGTATTGAACCAACTTAAGGTAAACACCAGCGCTTTTCCACTTTATTTGAATGATGCTTTACTGATAACCAAAGTTCATGAAGTCATTGACATATTTACATAGACAGTAAGACATTTTAATACATTGAACGTGTTTGTTTTGGAGTGGAGATAAAGTGTTTTTAACAAATGCATGCAAAGATTAATGTGTTCATGTTATGTTATAAGTGCGTTCACAATAATTTGAAGAATGGCAAATAACCGTCCCCTGTCCTTATACAACATGTATACAATAACAAACTGGTTTCCATATTCAAAATCTTCACACGTTTCTCCGTCTTGCGTCGCAATCACCGTGTATTTCAGTGACTGCTCATTTCTTAGGTCGATTTTGAAATTCAAATCGCAAAATATAAATTTGATCTCTTTTTACTGACCATAAAAATGTGTGTTCAATTCAATTAGTCATCCTTGCACTAAAACTATGTATGCTTTAGATGTTGACACTTTAATGACCTTAACCAAACATGTCAATTTGTTGTAATATATTAGGATACAAGTATGAGGACTGAGATAATCATCAATAACTTTATAAAATAGTTGAACGAATATCGAACATGGATGTGAAACCTTCATATACATAGAACATTCGTGTATATATATAGAGTATTAGCAGTGGTCAGAAAAAATGAAAGAAAAGTTAAAATGAGAGGATCTAAGTATTATTTTTGCCACCGTTGACGTAAGAGTTAAAGATTGTGGACAAGTTTGTGTGTGTTTGATTGAATGTTTCGCTGTTTTTAAAAGTATTTAAATCATAACATCCCGGTCAACGAACTGATTTGGCTGGTAAAACAGTACTTAGTGAACACACATATGCCAAAAACTGCCAACATACCTACTTGAATCAGAGGTAAGGGGAGCCTGGCCATGGGTGACCTTTCATTTCAAATCCTAAAACAAGTTATGTGGCCGGATCGACGATAAAACCCGCGATCATAAGATTTGTAGTCCAGCGCAACCAAATGAGCTAGCCGAATTATGGCTTAAGTGCTTATTACTTAAAGATGATTTTGCAGTGACCTTTATGTTAAAGATTATGATTTCGATGAAAGAGTATACTTTATTTTATTTAAGTAAGTATAATGAAAATTCACTCCCTGTGTATAACTTAAATGGCGGTGGGGTATTAAGAGGCTTGTGTGTGTAGACCACAACAAAATTATCAATGATCTGATGTCCGTCGGATTTGCCCCTCCTTATATTTGTTATATAATAAAATATATTATTTTTAATTGCGCCCTAATTGCCCCTTTTTGCACCGGATCCATTTTTTTCATTTAATTAAAATGTATTTTTATTCTATACATGTTGCTTAAGTCTATGCATTTTACGACATATACTTCTTATTTTACGTTATATAGTAAATACTAAGAAATGGCAGCATTCACTAAGATGAATTCATGTAACAGAATGTTCAAGAGATATGTACTTAAAACATGTATTAGTCTGCGCCTTGTGCTTACATCTGATGATAAAGAAAAAAGAACACAAATATTTTTATTTTGTTCGCGCTCGCTCTCTCCAAAGGTATAGGGCAATATACCTTTGAACAGGTGATACATTTGTTGTGGCCTAATGATTGTTGTTAATGTTTATTTTTCAATAGAATTTGACTTGTGCGCTTATAATATGCAATATGTTCATAATTTCAAAATGTTTTGACGGTCCTTATATACTTGAGATTTATTAATATATAGTTTGTATTAAGTCTTTATATTGTGTAACGATGCTCGTAATATTAATGAGTATGTAATTCTCTTTTTCATTTGCCGGCAAGTGGTTGACCGTAACAAATCAGTTTTACATCAAATATAAAACAGATTGAAGCTCCTCTTGCACCAACTGGAGAGTAATATGTTGATTACTACGAGGTTGGTTTTATAGGGCGAACCTCACACTTGATTTAATTAAATTTTATGGACAATATCAATAAAACAAAAAGCATAACATTTTAAATCCAATATGTTTTAATTGTATTATCAGTTAATACCCGCTCGTTACACTCAACAAGAGCAACGGTATTGAAACTTCATGAGGCACGAATCCACGAACCAAAATGCAAAACGTATTATTGACTAGATCTCGTCATGAATGTAATATTGATATCATAAAACATTCATACTTAAAACCCTTTTACTAGCTAATACCATGTACTTGTGTTTGATTTATGACTTCGTTCTGTTCAGTTGGAACAAGAAAACAACAGAATGTAGCTCGCAAAAAATCAGCCACCATACATTTTCGAATAGGCTATATATATTTGTTGTTCGTGCGTCAAATAATTACAAACCAGCGTTCTCACCTGAACGCCTAAATTAACGTGCAAATACAACTTTTTATGTGGCTAGGACAACGTATGTCCGCTCAAAAAAAAAACATCTGCATTTTGTGGATTGTTGAGGTGACACGTTTGACTTCGACATTTGTATGAGACTGTGCTTTGGTATATGATAAAACAAATAAATGTAGAAACATAAGGCATGGTATTAAAGCAAAATCTTTAAAGCGTTGATGACAACTGTATTAACCGTTACATAACTCATAAGATTCGATAATGTCTGTCAGATCATAAAACAAATATGAACTGCACAAATACAAGCGTTTTAGTGGCATTTGTAATCAATCTGCCATTATTTGCCATCTATTCTATCGGTACAAAGTTTAACATATAAACAGTGTTGACTGTATAGAAGGTACGTCTCAATAAAATACAATATTTTATTACCGATCCGGCTTGATTTCAGTAAATGACCGGTATGACTTTCTTAGTTCTGTATAGCTACATTTTTAAAACACTGTTGCTAAAATGTAAATTTATTCAACAAAAAAGTATTAAATATATGAACAGTCGTTTAGTATATATCATTAAATCATGCGATTTCTGGAAGTTAGCATTCGTTTACATATATATTTAATACAATCGCAATCACAAAATCCGCCTGGCGTTCAATCGTTTACACACTGTGGTTTTTCATAGTCTTAGTTTATGCTTTATCCATTTCCCCCATCAGATGCGCAATTTCACCCGTTTGCAGTCCCATCGAATATGAAATTTAATTAAAGACGTTCATAATAGTTTTAAAGGCCTCATTTCCAACCCTAAGATACTGATGAACAGCAAACAGCACAAAACCTGAACAGCCTGCAAGTTACTCAAAGGCTGTTCTGGTTTTATGGTGGTTGCAAAGAGCCATTCGCACTTTGCTTCTGAGTGGGAAAGGACTACGTTTACAAATATGTTAGTAAATGCACTTCTGGTGTAGATTCGGGCGTGCTTGAGTTCATCGTACTCTTCTATAAAGAGTGCCCAGAGGTCAGCGTATCCCAATCTGGCCAGAACAGAGCCTTTATTCGGTCCAGATATTCAGCCACGTTCTTCAGTTCTCCGTCTAGAAATGGCAAACACCTTCCGTAAGGGTATATATATATATTAATGACTATTGAACAAGCCTTTTGTAAAAATGAAACCGACGGTGTATTTGTTAAATAACTAGTAAAGTCACGTTCCTACACATGTAGTTACAATGTTAGTTATTTTTGTTGATACCTCAAATTCGTTAGACTATATGTGAATTTATGTCAATACTTATAGCCTGGTATTAACTCAAGACGAATCACTAATTTTTCAATCTGATTTTTTTGGAATCATACAGTTACCGGTTATTGTAAAGCACAAACTACTTCAAGTGTTTAAGTAAGACGCTACATGTATACTTATTTCACAACTTCCATTTACGACAATGGAATGTAAAAAAAAACTAGAATGTAACGGTTATTTTCGACTGAATGTAACGTACATCTGAACATGGCGGCCCCTTTGCATACAAAAGGAAAATACCGTTTATTGGTAGGATAAGAATGATTGCATCAACATTCTGAAGTTCCCTTCCAAAATAACATCGTGGTTACAAAACAGGTGTTTATTAATTTTATTAAAAACTCTTAATCAATAAAACTTGAGATAAATTGATCTTAACTAATCTGGTTTACAGTTCAACATTGTACCATAGTTTGATTTTGGAATAGTTGCCGAAATAATGAGTTTAACTGAATTATTACTCACCTTTAATTCGAACATTCTAGTTTTGCACAGGTTCTGCATATTCTGCGGTTAAAATCTGAAATCTGACGCCCTAGAAGAACAGCCATATCTTTAAGGACCGCATGTAACTGTAATTTAACATTATTCTGACTGTACCTCTGAGCATGGCGGCCCCTGGACAGGAAGTGGGTGTGCCCCAGCGCACCTGCGAGAGGACGCCGAACGCCGCACAGTCCACGTCGGATATCCGGTCACCCATGACAAACTGGTTGTCACCTGGGGTCGGAATATAGAGACATAAGTGATTTGAGTGTAAGACAGTTTGGTTATTATATTAAATGACGTCGTTAGTTTTAATTCACAATATTTACACAATTTTCTTGAAATCAACGGCTGTGTTCATACAAAGACCTTCGCAATTAATGGTCATTTTTTGTTTAAATTTCGTAACGGCGTGTTTTACAAAAGAAAAAAAGTTTAAATCTAAATTACCTAAGTATAAATGCACACCATAAATATCATACCTAAGATTTCGGCGAACATTCTTAAATCGTTCACTATCATCCTGTGAATTTCTTCGTTACTATGGCGACCAACACCCACTGTATACGTCATAGTTTTAATGCTAGTTTGCATTATGCACCGAGCAATATTTGGCACCGTGGATTGCATGGCAAACATCTCGTCGAACAAAATTACCCATCGTGTATGTACGTTTAACCTTAAACGGAAATTTGGCAATGTTTTTCTTCATGCACGATTGTGTAATATGACTTTTGTCACATTATTTTACTACAATTTAAAAACATATTTAGTAAAGTGTATGTTTAAGCTATTATTTTTTCTGCGGAGATTGTAAAGCCCAGTTCATTTCAAATATAAATAGAGCGAAGGTCAAACCAGCAGGAGAGAGATCGTGTTATGAGCACGTGGTCCTTAATAGACAGCACGTGAATAATTGCCTGTGAAACCCTATACAACATAATGACAATCGCCGCATATGAATAGTCAAAACAAAAAATGGAGTTTTAAACCTATTTCTACGTTTCCCGAACAAAACGATTTGCCTATAAAACATATATAATATAACCCATTACATTCAAGACAAAAGTAAATGACGTTTGAATTGCAACCAGTTAGCAAAATTAATTTACGAATTTTTTTTGTACTAACGCCTGCAACCTCTATTTTTTAAATGGCTGGCAAACGTAAAGTAAATGCCTATGCAAATGGCCCTTCCATTTCTGAACGCATATTTGAGGTGCGAATGAATGTGTCATAATGCCTGCAACTCAAGACGACTTGCCAGTATGTAAACTCTTCCAGCCACTTTTGTATGGCCCAGGCGTGGGCCCTTTCTTTAGAAGACAGGTAAGAGTTCAGGTCCACGGAAAACTCTTGTTGTAGAAACTCTATAATTAATTGCGAGTCCGAGATTGTCTTTCCGTTATATTCTATCCATGGGGTCTTTTTCTTTGGGCCTATTCGGTAGACAGGATCCAGCTGTTTATTGAATAGAGGATTTTTTTGTAAAACGAGCAATAACAACGTCATAAACAAACTCCAGGCAGCGGTTATGTCCCCACGGCTACTGGCGATAAGCACTGCCATCACAAGGAAATTCTTCAATATCTGGAAGGATTTCATTTATTTTTTGTTTAGTATTATATTATGAAAATTAGTATCATTTTCTTTTATAATTTGAAAATAGTGTATACGNAAAAAAAAAAAAAAAAAAAAAAAAAAAAAAAAAAAAAAGTAAAACTAACAACGGGAAAAGTATTGTACAACGTGGCTCGGCTATCATCCCGGGGTTATTTATAAAAGCAGGAAATTGATATCGAGCTAGGCTTGGAACCAGTCAAATCTCTGAGCGGAGGTTGCGTCATCAAATGCGTTTGCAAGGTCAGTTGACACACACAGTTTATTCATATTAAAAGTTAAGCATATTTCTGTGCTTGCTCTATTCTATTATTTTGTGCATATTGTGGCTCTTATAAAACAGGCGTTTACAAAAAATGATACATTTCAGTAAAATATGTTTACAGATGTGTATGCATACATATTTTATTATTTTATTCTTTTAATTTCAAAGACACAGTCAGTTAAACATGTTCAAAGACGATTAATTCGTATTGAATTTCAATTTTCAATATAGAACGACAATGTTTACAAAAGAAAATAAAACATTTAATGCCCGCATCATGACAGTGTGAGAGTGATACCACGTTTGTGAGTATTAATTTAGCGCCTGTGAAAATTTCAAGCGTCGCGGCGACATGATCGGAAAATGAAGCGTTGAGACGATTTTGATTTGGAAGTTCACGCACAGCGATACCGCAGTGCTAAAAGCCAGGAGAAAAGCGTGTTAAATAAAGAAGAGCTTCACGAGAAGGAACCTGTTGCGGTCTGATCATTGGTTTATTAGCACAGTTCACAGTACAAACACGACCTTACCTCGTACGGTATTTTAGTCACCCGCAGGTAAGTCTCTAGTTTCATAACGAAGTGGCCTAGATTTGGTACCAATCTATCACGCCTAAATCCGTGGACCACCACAATGTCTTTCCGGTAATCAACGTCGCATTGCCTGCAAAATACGGGAAGAAGAACATATGTACATTCTTTAAATCAAACCGTGAACCATAACAATGTCCCACGTCCTTATACTGCGAGTCCCTATTATGCGAGGTCCCTATACTGCGAGTTCCCTATAATGCGAGGTCCCTAAACTGCGAGTTCCCTATAATGCGAGATATCTATACTGCGAGGTCCCTATACTGCGAGGTCCCTATATTGCGAGGTCCCTATAATGCGAGGATCCTTTCAGTTGTCTGTACTATTTCTTATATTATACCGCACATTTTAGCACGTGCAATTTATAGTAAAATTATATAATATATCACAAACAAATATGTGTTGGCATTCTTAAAGTAAAGAGCATACTTATTTTGACAGAGAAGCAAATAAACAAGACGGCATTGTGAAAACAATGAACAAATAGTAGTAGAAACAAGACTAAGAAAGTGGCGATATAGTGGAGAAACTTACAATATGAAACAGCTGTTTCATTCGCAAACGATGATAACACATGTTCTTACATAAATGAGTTGTTTAATTGTACGGCAAATTACACGTGCAAAGATAAGGCCTCAGCACATCTCGACAATTGTACACACCTTGGTTTGAACTCCGCCTGCTGTGTCCACCTCCGGTAGAGAAACCACGCACTTCCGGTCAGCACAAACCCGGTTGCGACGTATCGACCCGTTCTCGTAAACACATTCTGGAGATATTCCATTCCTGTAACAGGCAGCTTATGTTAGAACGTTCAATAAGTAAACCATTTATTAGAATCCATGTTAAATATGTAAAATGCAAACATATTACTAATCATTTTCCGTGCTATGCAAACTTGCAAAAAAAGTATAGAATATAGTTTTGGAAACATTTTATACAAATATATCATTTACAAGCTATTTTCTTCCTTCGATTATTCAATAAAAAGTTATGTCTATGCAGTAATTAAGCTGTTTACAGGTTATGTTAATGTTATTAGCATATCTTAACCCTGTATACACCACTTGTCAGATAGACAACATTTCAACAGATTGATTATTTCACTTTTCTTCATTATAATTACTGCTCGATTCACTTTATATGCACTACAGCGTGAAACTAAAAACTCGATTAGCTTATTTACTTTTTAAGGGACATACTTTATAAAAGGAAAAACATTTCTCGAAACATGACTTAGGAAACGTAGACTCATTACAAAATGTAATATTTTCTTTGATACATTTGTAGCAAACTTATCTCGAATATGAACAAACATGTCGATACTCTTCAAAAGAATTATATTTCGACATGTGCTTGTCAACCCTTAAACTATACACAAAGTACACCAGGAAACAGACACTTCATTGCATGCTTAGATGTGGCTTAATTAAGGCTTAATAGTATGCACTTTTATTAAATTATTAGTATTGAATGACAGTCAGTTGAATCAAGAATTAAATGCTGTAAATATCAATAAATTAAGTTCGAAGTGATAGTGAAAGGTGGCGCATTAATTATTGTCGTATTTAAATGAGTTGAAGGTAATTATGATTATTCATTTTAGATACACACGCATCATTTACGTGCGAGCTTGCGTACATGAACACTCGTCCATTTAACAGAAGTTGTGATGAACTTTATTAAACGTGCTTTGAGATGTGTATTTTTAAATTGAACAAGATATTTAAATACTGCCGAGCTGTCGTGGGTTGAATATAAAATACATGCTTATCGATACATTCATTAAATAAATTGTATGTTCAGAAAACCTGGCGAAGCAATATATTTTGCATGTAATGGTACAACAAAACAAACTCAGTCTTACCTTATAAATCTTCCACACACATTATAAGCGTAGTTTATCGACGTTTCTATCCCACCCAGTCGAGTAGTTAGGCAGTCTTGTTTACAGAAATGCTGTTCTATATTTAGATCGTTTATCTGTCTCACCTTGAACAAAAAAAAAATCGTGAAACAGCATTCAACAGCTTAATGATTTATAACGAGGATACTTTCCACTGTAAAACAACGCCAACTTTAACTAGGCTGATTTTAATGTGCTTTTCGGGCGAAAAACAAGGTAACGGTAAATAGGCTACTTGTTGTTTTTTACAGGCGTAAAACACGCCATCGGTTAATAGGCTGCTTGTTATGTTTCTTTTCATGCTTACAACACGCAAACGGTAAATAGGCTTGTTTTTATGTTGCTTTTCAGGCGTAAATCACACCAACATTAACTATACTTTTACTGATTTGATATGTTGATGTTAAGTCGCAAAAAGCGTCAACGATAACTAAACTGCTTCTGATGAACACAAAATCAAATAATAAGAATTGGTCTTGTTTTTTATCATTTTTATCATTTCATCACATATTTATATTTGGGGTTAGATTTGACAAGTTTAGGCACTTGTCTTCGTTAAAGTTCGGTATGCCATCGACAGAAATCGTATAACAATTAAAGGCGTTAACGAAGCGAAATTTGACAAGCATTCGATTAAAACGAATACTTACTATTGCTCAAATGGTCATTGTAGGCTCAGGTACTACTTAAAAGTACCCCAGTTACTCTTAGATGTATAACCTTCGTCTACATAGAACATTCGTACATTTATAGTATTAACAATGGCCACAAAACATGAAAGTATGTTATAATGAGATAATACAAGTATATTTTTGCCGCCGTTAACTTATGTTTTGAAAGATTGTCTATTCGCTTTTGTTGTGTGTTTTGAGGAGTTTGTTATTTAACTGTTTTCAACTGTATTTCAGTCATACAACCCCGGTCAACTAACTTGTTTGGCTGGTGTAACAGAACTAAGTGGACAAACATATTCCCAAAACTAGAAACATACATACTTGAATCAGAGGTAGGGGGAGTGGCATGAGCGGCATTTCATGTCGAATATTCACACAAGTTATGGTCCATTTCGCCCCGAATCATACTTTTTGTTTAAGCCTATGTATTTAACGACATATACCTTTTATTGTTTAGTTATACATGTATAGTAAATAATAAGAAAGGGCAGCATTTAACAAGAAGAACGCGTGTGCCAGAATGTTCAGGAAGTATGTACATAATAACTTATATATTTTTGCGCATTGCGCTTACCTCTGATTATAAAGACAATCGAAGACAAATATTTTTTATCTTTATCGCGCTCGCTCCAAAATTATTGGTTAACATTCCGTAGAACAGGTGATAAAATGAGTCGTTTTCTGAGAAAACTGGGCAAAATGCATGCGCGTAAAGTGTCGTCCTAGATTAGCCTTTGCAGTCCCACAGGGTAATCAGGGACGTGAATTTTCGCCTAAACTGGATTTTTACTTAGAAGAGACATCATTTAAACGAAAAATTCCATTAAAGCGGAAATTGTCGTCCATGAATAGCCTGTGCGGACTGCACAGGCTAATCTGGGATGACAATTTACGCACACGCGTTTTGCCCAGTTTTCTCTCAGAATGCGATACAAATTGTTGTGGCCTAATGATTGTGTGATATTGTGTGATATGTTCATTTTCCATAGAATTTGACTTATGCGTTAATAATAATGCAATATGTTTATAATTGCCAAATGTTTTTATATGTCTATATGCTTATGATTATATAATATATAACATGTATTACATCTATAGATGGTATAACAATTCTCTATATATTAAAAAAGTATTATTGCTATTTCAGAATACATAGTTAAAGGCAAATACTGGTATACTGATTTATGTGTTGACAATCGCACTCAATTCAAAATCATTACATCCTGTGCGATACTACTACTGATTTATTCAATCACTTTCACAATTAGTTCATATGTAAACATTTACTTGGCTTATATTCCATTGTATATTATAAATTATTGCAGTACAGCAACATTCTTGTACATTTGTTACCACCATATTATGCATAGCTTAGAGAAAATTTGCTTTAATGGCGTTGCAATATGTGTGTAAGCTGAATCTAGCTTCTGACCTTTACTTTATAAACATTTAAGGCCAACTATGCTGTGTTTTATCACTAATTTCTGCATGTCGCCGGTCATGCCCAATATGTTACCTTATCTTAGATAAGTTACCACGTCGAAGTTTGTGTTCTACTGCGAGGACAATCATGAAGTCGATCTTTGTGTTGGCGTTTTTCATAACTGTTCAGAGCAGCCTGGGTAATGTGGATTTACACTTTTTTGCTTTGTTTTAATTCTAAATACATGCTAATTTACACTGCAATTTTATGGTGATAATTAATTAACCTATATTACTTACTTATATAAAAGGGTCATTTACAATCGTTCTTACATCGTTCTCGTTCAGATCCTTGTCATTAGAACATACAGTATTTTTAACAGAACAGAATAGTTTATTTAGTAAATAAAGGCCACCGGCCCATAATACATAACATAATATAATACAATATAAAAAGTTGTGTCATATGTTTGTATAAATGTCATATTATAGTTCTTAAGCATTTATCGCCTGTAAAAGATTGATTTGATAACATGTGAATTTCTTAATAGTGTTGTCATTATTCGAAGACATAATGTTGTAAAAATCGGTCAATGTCTCTGTAATAGCATGCTTATTTGGCATATTTTCTGTTCCACGCAGGTTGTGACGATGGATGGATCTCGTACAAAGGACATTGCTATCTCTTCAGTCATGATATACAGTCATGGATAGGATCTGAGGTTTAACTTATTTCTATACGCAACACAGAACTTAGCATCATGCCATTCAGTTGGAATATGTTTCCCGGTTAAACATTTAAATATTTCTTGGTTTATTTTGGTCCCAACATTTTACTGACACTTGTTTGTGACGTTATACATAATTGTGATAACCAATCATGTATTTGTAGTTCCTTTTAGAATAATCAAAACACTCATTAAATAATAATATACGCATTTCAGGGTGTGTGCCTACATTTCGGTTCGTATCTGGCAGAAATCGACGATCATGACGAAGACATGTTCCTTCAAAACTTTGTCAACATGTTTGGCAGTTCGTAAAGCAAGTTTTTAAATCGTTTTAAAACCGAATTGTTTGCAGGGTCAAGTTTTAATAATTTATGTTACGATTAAGTTTCTGTTACTGAATGAATGTCATGTGGGTCACAGGCAGTTGATGACTTTGTAAAACAACGGACCAGCGAATAGAAACAAGTGTAGACGTTTTTTTAACTCCGGATTTTCATATTATAATAGCCTTCATATAATGGAACAAAGAAGTGATTTGCAAATGTATAAGGTATATATGAGTGCGGCTGAATGAGTGGCTTAATTTTATTTAAAGATTTATAATGTCCTAGTATAGAACGCATGTTACGGTATAACACCACCACAAATGACACACGTCCATGTTCAGCCAACATTTTGCTACATAAATGAATATAGCTGAATAATATACACGTCGTAAAAAGCCAATTATAGCATTCATCAAGTCAAAATAGACTGATATAATAAAGATTACAAATACAATGGTATAACTGGCATTCAACAGGGAAAACGATGGAATGTTGATAAGCATGGTGTTCATGTAAATTTAAAATATTTCATTTTATTGCATTTTCAGAATGGTACTGGATTGGTGGAACAGATTTAAGTAACGAAGGTGACTGGATGTGGGCCAATTCAAAGAAACATTTTAGCCGTGCATATACTCGCTGGCAAGGAATTGAACCCAACAACGAACATGGTTTGGAAAACTGTTTGATTCTGTCAAATCCTTTGAGTTGGAATGATAGCACGTGCTGGAGTCTGCGGAATTACATCTGCGAGAAAAATGGGTACGTAGTGTTAGTTTATATTTACTGGAACCACTTTATGTTAATGTGTGTCCTTGTATTTTGTATTGAATGTACATATACCGGTATATCATGTTTAATAATACAACATTTATATGTTTTCAGGCCGTAAAATGTGACAACATAAATCCAGCTTCGAAGTTGAAGTAAAATGTGCTTAACTGGAAATAAATGAGCGCACTTTTTGACTGTTTTACTCCAATTGACTTCATTCCTTGATGCTATGCCTTATATGTACATAACGTATCCGTCATTATTATTTCATAAAATATTTTTGTACGCATTTGGCATTTGATGCTGCGGACAGTGACAAAGATATCTTTCTATTTGAAGTGCACTTCCTATATAGTGATGAAGGTACTTTTAAATGTAAACGTAACTCGTTAAAACGTTATGCGAATAACTCTTACCCAATAATTCGCCATGATGCTGAAATGAATGACAAAGCTATATTCTCTGTTACAAATGGATACATGCGCTTTGAAGTTAGAAATAGAGCAATGTGGAACTTCAGATGAAGCATCAGCAGAGAAACCATGTTAACCCATAAGGTCCTTTACTTATGATAAGTGACGAGTTGCCAAACAGTAAGAAGCAGCTCATACGCAAAAGATACCGCACAAACCGCGAAACAAAGACACACATACATTTGAATACAACTTGGGTCACTCCCATGGTTATATAAAGCTGTAAACCTAACATATGATGCAGAGTAAATGTTTAGAAGTAAATAAAAACAACGACATAGCATCACAATTCGATTCGAATAGCTATACACCGATAAAGCGTTTGATTCATAACAACAATCAGTCGCCGATATGACATGGCCTTTAGATGTAGCTCCCTTATCGTTGAGAGCATTAAAATACTTCATTTAGATCTAGATACATATTAAAATTTGTTATTCGGAATATTTCAATGATCATGGAATATGTGTAAAGACGAATACATGCAGTTGAACATGTATTGTGGCCTTGAAATTTATGGGCAATACTGGGCCATAAACATCACTTATTGGATATTAAAGTTATTATCAGAAGTAAATGATCAGTATGGATACTACATACCATAATGCTTTGAATTCGACTCATGTATTGCTCATATCTACTGTGTTAACAAATTGACGTCCCCAAATAAAGCGGACATTAATTTGTTTATTCGTCAATCTTTTACGAAATTTTGAAATTCTCTTATATTTGCCTGTTCTTAATGAATGCATCTGTCCATGTAAAGGTTGCTGTATCTGTCTTGCAACGGAACTACCACAACACAAAATCGATCTTCCTAAGATAGATCATCAACTAAGTAGCTAAGTATTGTTAACCTTAATCCGCTCGCCTTCTACGCTATGAAAATATTATGGGCCTCATGTTTTGGCTAACCCCAATCTTCATCAGACTTCCTACCGTAAAAGAAACAACAACCCCTACTCCGATAGAAAACCTGTCGCGGTTTTGGCGCGTTAAGGTAACGTCGCGCCACTTTATGTAACGTTGTTTTTAACGTAACGTAATATCCTTAGATAAATAAAGGAACGAACCTGAACACAACGTCTTTTCACTTACAACGTCTTTATATTTTGGTGCCGTGACTATTACACTAGAAGTACGATGCATTTACATAAGTTACGATCAAAAAGAGGAGGTACTAAACGCATAATCGCTATTTTGCTGGAGAAAATCGAAGGAAAGAAAGAGCATGGAACGCTGATAGAATTCAACTCACTTCTGAAAAATTTGGAGACAAAGGTGGAAATGCTAGAGACACTTAACGAAAAAATCTTATCAAACACGGAAACTGAAGGAATCGAAGATGAAATTGTGAAAACAGAAATTTACATGATGGCTTTACGCATGAAATTAGACACACTTATCGCCGAGCGTGATCAACGGGATACGAGCATAGGGAATCAGCAGCCGACATTTCATCCCATGGATACGCAGTGTGGTCGAGGGGATACGGGTTAAAGAGGTGAACAGACGACATTTCATCCCTTAGATGCACAGCGGATACGAGGTTGGACATTCAGCAGACGACATGCGTTACAGAATCCAGTCGATACCATTCATCTGATAGTTGACAACAATGGTGGGTGCCCAAAACTGCGAACTGACTGCAACTTTGACTGCATCACGATAGGTGCCACCGGATGTTTGTGGTGCACATGCACCGGAAGTGGGTCGCCAGCCTCCCTTTCCGGCGGAGCTTCCTTGACAGGTTCTGGTGCCGGCGGACAGCCTTCTGGCGCGGCTTCATCGCTCACAGGGGGCGACACTCTGACAGGTTCCGGTACTGCGTCCGGAAGTCCTACGTCGCTCACAGGGGTCGCTACTTTGACAGGTTCCGGTACTGCGTCCGGAAGTCCTACGTCAATCACAGGAGGCGCTTCTCTGACAGGTTCCGATTATGCGTCCGGAAGTCCTCAGTCGCTCACAGGGGGCGCTACTCTGACAGGTTCCGGTTCTGCTTCCGGAAGTACACAGTCGCTCACAGGCGGGCAATACTCTGACAGGTTCCGGTTCTGCGTCCGGAAGTCCTCAGACCCTCACAGGGGGTGCCACTCTAACAGGACCAGGCACAGTTGGAAAAACCGGATCTGCTTCTTCAAATAACACATGTACTTTTAAAAATGGCGGGAGCTTGTCGTCTGCTGCAACAGGTGACTATTCGGCTGGGTGTTTAAAACTCCCCAGTAACTGTAACCTGGACTGCCTCACAATCGGCGCTGCAGGATTTGTGGAGTACATATGCAGCGGAAATGCTGCGCATTCCACCCTCACCGGTGGCGCCACTCTAACTGGTTCCGGTTCTGCAACCGGAAGTGCCCAGTCGCTCACCGGCGATGCTACACTGACGGGATCTGGTTCCGGCGGTCAGAGTGGAACCAATAAAAGCTCTTCCGGCACGGGGTCTTCCTTGGAAATGATGACGTCATCTAACTCCATCGCGAACAACAAAGGCTGTCCCGCATTCTCGGCCGGATGTACCGCAGACTGCCTCGGTCAAGGCGCGCAAGGCTGCCCAGTGTGTAACTGCCACAACTCCGGTTCCGCGCCCTCTAGCGGTATGACGTTATCATCAACAGACCACCAGATGACGTCAGGCGCTTCCAGTCACGCAAACGGATGTCCGGCGTTCCTGGCCAACTGCCCCACGGAGTGCGTCTCCCTGGACGGTCACGGGTGTGCCGTCTGTATCTGCGACAACAGCAGCGGACAAACAAGCTCATCACAAGTACAAGGGTCAACCGGAAATAATAACGGGTGCCCGGCGTTCCCTAGTAACTGTTGGTCAGATTGTGTCACATTTGACGCCATGGGATGCCCCGTGTGCAGCTGCACGCAAAACGGCAACAACAGCGGTAACACGTGCCGCCAAAATACGCACGTGCAATGGACATACAACCAGGCCAATCGTAAAACTCTATCCGTTATAAGTGCTATGTGGAAGCGAAACCGCAAGAAACTGGTGATGAACATTGTGAATAAACATATGAGAAACAGCTCGATAAACATATGATAAACAATGTGCTAAACAAGTGATTGATAAATATGTGATACAAAGTGAACTTTAAAAGATATTTTTGTAAGTTTAACATTTTGATCAGACTCATTGATACATGTTGATTCATCATTTTGACGCCCCCAGAATGTCGCGGTTTTGGCGCGTTAACGTAACGTCGCGCCACTTTATGTAACGTTGTTTTTAACTTAACGTCATATCCTGAATATTATTGTTGTTATTAGATTAATACAGGAACGAACGAACCTGAACACAACGTCTTATCACTTTCAACGTCTTTATATTGTGTTAACCTTAATTAGCCCGCCTTCTACGCTATGAAAATATGATTGGCCTCATGTTTTGGCTAGCTCCAATCTTCATCAGACTTCTTACCGTAATAGAAACAACAACCCCTACTCGGATAGAGAACCCTTTGATAGAGGATATACTACCAACTTTATTTTTGACTTTGGAAACATCAAATTGCTATGCACATCTGTAATGAACATATTGAAAGTTGACACTTTCAACTGTAGAATAACCTGCCCGGATGTACTATGCCAACTTCTTTTATTGTTGAGCGGTACTGTTCAACCACACCCAGGACCTGTTAAGCACCACTGCTCTCGGTCTATATCTATGACCCACAAGTGAAACATGCGACTTCTGATGCAACATCAAATGTGATGATCTTTAACCGCTCTAATATACCGAGCTTATTGGTAGCTCCCATCATGGGTATTTGCACCATGCGACACAATGCAGTTTACAAGTTCACTCGTTGATACCACTTGATCGATAATAAATATATCCAACACCTTCTCATTCCTGTCAGATACTGAATTTGACTTAGAGGCCAATCTAGTTGAACAACATAATACCCAGTTTAGGAAAAGACGTGAATCAACATCGTCCACGAAAGTCTGACCATCAACTGCAATAGGCATGTCTCTCTGACCATCAACTGCAATAGGCATGTCTCTCTGATAATCAAAACTCACTTTTGCTAAATATTTTAAAGGAGAACAACCAATATGTTATCTATATTTGTGAATTTTAACTTGATCTACAGTTAGTGACTCGGCCGTTTTCCCTCCGGACTCAGGCTATGATGGCATCAACATGAACGATAAACAACACGGTTTGGATGTCGTTCTTAAACAGTTAAAAACACCTTGGTAGCTTTACCAGCCATTTACATGGACACAGACTTTGAGATTGTTAAGATAACGTTAGAAATAGAAACAAACACATTTTTATTCGTGTACTCTACATAGCACATTCGATTGATGACCAAGAAGTTATAAATAACATCCATGGATCACTTTCGAAATTCGCCGAAGGCGACTCATCCTTCACGGATATGTTACTAAACGGAGACATCAACCTCACTTTGTGGAACAATGATAGTTATTCCATAATTTTGAACACTACTTTGTCAATGTCTGCTTCCTCACACAAATGGTAGATGAACCCAATCAGAACCATAAAATCATTTGACTTAAACTACCAACTCAGATATCATAACAGATGTTAAACTATTCCTAAAATAAGCGATCACTGTGCTGACACCTTTAATTTTAATCAGTAAGACACGACAGCAGAAAGACCGGTATGTATTCCAATACACTAAGGTAAATATTAAAAGGATTTTAAGCGACTTTCTTAATGTTGTGATTTTTTAGACTGAAAAATCGGCTTGATAAGAAGTGACGAACAATTGGAACTTATTTAAAAGCAAACTCATTAAATATACGAAAGATCATGTTTTCGGATTCACTAAACATGCAATTAAAACTTCTTATATCTGCTACTTTCAACCGATAAACAGTTAAATTCTGCACAGTGTTTATATATTCCAATTTATTATAAATTTCTCCCTTCCTATTTTTGGCTGAAACTGATAAGTGCTACCCCAGTTAAAATTGTTGCTTGGTGACCATTTCGGAGTGTAACACGATTATAAAGCGAATGTTGACAAAATGCCAACATTTTGGATAAAAAAAGCAAAACTGACGTAAATATTTAATTTTGTTATATTGAAATGAGTTAGATCATCATAAAAATCGTATACCTCACGTTACATTCTCGCTTCGTGTATCGCGCAAAATATCGTGTGTAGCTTCGTTTGTCGCGCAAAATATCGTGTGTCGCTTTGAGTATCGCGCAAAATATCGTGTGTCGCTTCGTGTGTCGCGCTAAATATCGTGTATCGCTTCGTGTGTCGTGTGTCGCCCTTGATGAAAGAAGGGCGAGATTAAAGATGGCACTATCCGGATTCCGTACTTTCCAATTATAACATGAACTAACTAATGCCCTAGACTAACTCACTCGTGGGAACGAGATAAACAACACGCATTTATACAGGCCATTAGTGCATATTTCTTATCAATATATCGGCAGTATGTTTCTTTTATTAATTTTAATGTCAATTAAAGTGTGAAATTAACCTTAATTATTGTATTAATTTAACCGTAGTTTTTGTATTGGTAAAAACTAGTATGAAGGAACTTTACTTTATATTGATTTATATATAATAATAGTGAATAAAGAAGTATATCTTGTTTTAATGCCATGTCAATAAGAGTTAATTAAGTAATATATAATATAATTAACACACAATACAAACTTTTATATGTTTATAAATGTTACTGATCTTGTTCAAATTTACGTTCTTTGTAAAGAACAAACACAACGTTATGAGTTGGTGACACATAACGGAACATTCGTACTAATTCGTACGTTTTTTAAAGCTGCAAATTTATCAAGCATACGGCTTATATAACTCATACGATGCCACTAAATTAAATAACTTAAACGGAATTTCAAAATTACAATTCGAATGTTTGCTATTTGCGACTCATTGAAAATAACACTTAAACACACTACTACCGTATGTGGACGTTACCACTTGTATAGCCTTAGATCATACATGCATATATACGTGCGATCGCAACTAGTCAGTATAATATACAATCAAAATTCTATACTGTCACCTGTCATTGTGTATCTGTACATGATGTTTTTAATCGTATTAGACAAAACTATTCTGATTAAGTATATAGAAATAAAACATTATCGGCGATCGTTAAATTTTTAAACAGAAATATAGTTCCGCTGTTTCAATATAAACGTGAAATAACTCAAACAATACACGCCTATTATTTGAAGTATTAATACACATTATTGCAAAGTGCGGTACATTTAAAGCTGTTGCGTATCGTGTTTATGTATTATATTCGTGTCGCCTGTTGGTAGCACCACTGCGAGCTGCACCACAGACGTCTGGTCACCATAGAAACTAAGGACGAGGACTCCTTCATCCGGGCTCACCACGAGCGGCTCTACAGCCAATGTAAGTAGAGGACTATTACAATTCATTATTGTATTGCTCATAATGATTTCATTCTGTTTAACAATTTATAATTCTTTGTTTCAGATATCCCCATAATTATAAATGTAATTTTAATAATGATATCAAGAAACAGTAGACTTATCAATACTCCTTTATGATGGAGATATCATGTTGAAGCTTCGATTAAGTTTCTAAAACAACAGGAAAAGAAAATGTTGTAAGTTTGTAACAGCCGCTTTTACGCTCAAGTTCGAGCTATGAATTTTCTTTAGGTACTTGCTTGTATTGTTGGTGTTGAAGTTTCATGTGCTATTTGTGAGTTTATGTTTGGTGTGGTTTTAGCTGTAACTTGTGCTGTTGTACTGCTTCTGTTATTTTGCTTCTTTTTTCTGTTGTCAATGGATCTCTTGTTGGTTATTATAATATTGATTATGATGTTGTCAATATCCATCTTGTTGTTTATTGATGTTATTGGTTATTATATAATGTCTCTTTTTATCTCTTTTTTCGAGTTTATGTTGGGTTTTGATCTTGCTGCAATAGTGTTGGTGTACTGCTGCTGTTTTCATGCTTCTTTATGTCTGTGGAAAATGTCATTCTTGTTGTTTATGATGTTATTGATTATGCTGTTGTTAATGACACTGTTGTTGGTTATTGTGTTGTTGGGTAGGCTGTTGTTAAAGACATTGTTGTTGTTTATGGTATTATCGATATCGATTTTATCAATAACACCTATTTTGTTTATGATGGTTTTAATTATTCCTGTGTCGATGTGTTTGCTGTTGCTATTTCAGAGGTGATGCTTTTTATGTTGTTATTTGTGTATTGGTGTTGTTTCTGATGTTGTTTTCCAGAAAGATATTTTTCAATGAAAAGTAAATATGATTTCTCAAAAAACTCGTATTAAAGGGGCCGTCCAACAGATTTTGGCATGTATTGAAGCTTGTCATTAAATTCTTTAAATGCTTTATATTGATAAATTAAAAAATTTGAACTAAAAATCTCCAGTAAAAAAACAAGAATGCAATTTAAAAATAGGAAAAAAGTAACCCTCAACAGGGCTCGAACCACTGAACCCTGGATTCCTGGAGTCCTGGAGTAAAAACTACCCGCCTAGACCACTATCCATCCACGCTCATGTTTGTAGAGGATGTATTTTTTTTAGCTATATAAGCAATCCTCGTAGTTTCCCGAAATATCGTTTCGCGTCGATACGACGCTTTATCTGTTGGACGGCCCCTTTAATCATCAAGGAGGTTTTAATATAGAATAGATCACTGACATTAAATGGGCAACCACTGCGGAATTGCAATTGCACCACGTCGATAACAATTTCGTCCCTTGAATATGTAAGCGCGAACTGTAAATTTGCCGCAAATGGTCGGAATGTTTTTCTTAGCAAGCCATGTGGGTAATAATATAGTCAATTGAACATATGTGCTCGAATTGTAACATCATTTATATTTTTTCCGTACAACTGGTCGGATTTGTTTTCTTAGCGAGCGATATGAATAACAAGTACGTCCCTTGAATATATGTGCACTAATTGTAAAATTATTTGTATTATTTTCCATACAACTTATCGGAATTTTCTTCGCTGCGAGTGGATAACAATTACGTTCCTTGAATACACGTGGGCTAGTTGTTATATGAATTTGATTATTTCCCATACAACTGGTCGGACTTCTCTTCCTACCGAGCCAGCATCCGGTCGAGGAGTTCTGGCTCGGGGCCAACGACCAGATGGTGGAGAGGGTCTGGACATGGTACACTAACGACCAGTCCTTAACGTACACCGGATGGTTAGTTATAGTAGTCTGCCCTTGAAGTATACTGGATGGTTAGTTATAGTAGTCTGCCCTTGGAGTATACTGGATGGTTAGTAATAGTAGTCTGCCCTTGAAGTATACTGGATGGTTAGTAATAGTAGTCTGCCCTTGAAGTATACTGGATGGTTAGTAATAGTAGTCTGCCCTTGAAGTATACTGGATGGTTAGTAATAGTAGTCTGCCCTTGAAGTATACTGGATGGTTAGTAATAGTAGTCTGCCCTTGAAGTATACTGGATGGTTAGTAATAGTAGTCTGCCCTTGAAGTATACTGGATGGTTAGTAATAGTAGTCTGCCCTTGAAGTATACTGGATGGTTAGTAATAGTAGTCTGCCCTTGAAGTATACTGGATGGTTAGTAATAGTAGTCTGCCCTTGAAGTATACTGGATGGTTAGTAATAGTAGTCTGCCCTTGAAGTATACTGGATGGTTAGTAATAGTAGTCTGCCCTTGAAGTATACTGGATGGTCAGTAATAGTAGTCTGCCCTTGAAGTATACTGGATGGTTAGTAATAGTAGTCTGCCCTTGAAGTATACTGGATGGTTAGTAATAGTAGTCTGCCCTTGAAGTATACTGGATGGTTAGTAATAGTAGTCTGCCCTTGAAGTATACTGGATGGTTAGTAATAGTAGTCTGCCCTTGAAGTATACTGGATGGTTAGTAATAGTAGTCTGCCCTTGAAGTATACTGGATGGTTAGTAATAGTAGTCTGCCCTTGAAGTATACTGGATGGTTAGTAATAGTAGTCTGCCCTTGAAGTATACTGGATGGTTAGTAATAGTAGTCTGCCCTTGAAGTATACTGGATGGTTAGTAATAGTAGTCTGCCCTTGAAGTATACTGGATGGTTAGTAATAGTAGTCTGCCCTTGAAGTATACTGGATGGTTAGTAATAGTAGTCTGCCCTTGAAGTATACTGGATGGTTAGTAATAGTAGTCTGCCCTTGAAGTATACTGGATGGTTAGTAATAGTAGTCTGCCCTTGAAGTATACTGGATGGTTAGTAATAGTAGTCTGCCCTTGAAGTATACTGGATGGTTAGTAATAGTAGTCTGCCCTTGAAGTATACTGGATGGTTAGTAATAGTAGTCTGCCCTTGAAGTATACTGGATGGTTAGTAATAGTAGTCTGCCCTTGAAGTATACTGGATGGTTAGTAATAGTAGTCTGCCCTTGAAGTATACTGGATGGTTAGTAATAGTAGTCTGCCCTTGAAGTATACTGGATGGTTAGTAATAGTAGTCTGCCCTTGAAGTATACTGGATGGTCAGTAATAGTAGTCTGCCCTTGAAGTATACTGGATGGTTAATTATAGTTGTCTGCCCTTGAAGCATACTGGATGGTTAGTTATAGTAGTCTGCCCTTGGAGTATACTGGATTGTTAGTTATAGTAGTCTGCCCTTGGAATATACTGGATGGGCAGCAATAGTAGTCTACCCTTGGAATATACTGGATGATCAGTAAAAGTAGTCTGCCCTTGGAGTATGCTGTGTGGTCAGTTATAGTATGCTATGGCATTTACTGATCTTAATGCATATGGTTCAACATAATAATATGCTGAAGTTTATATAATTAATGTCAGCAGAAATGATAAAGTACATAATGTTAAATATATGCTTTAATGTGGAATTGCACGGTAACCAATCAGTAAAAGTATATTCGTTACGATACCAAATTATGCACATTTATTTGAGGTACCCCGGTCAACCCGGAAGTGAAGGCGACGAGGACTGCGCGGTGATCGCCAGCACACCGGAAGCAGACGGCAGCCTGAAGTTTAACGGTTGGCATGACGCCCCTTGCGCGGCTAGACACCATCTTGTCTGTGAATTCAGGTAAGGCATCACGTGAAAATCAATTACATGCATGGTCGACTATAAGACGGAAGGTCCTTTCAGCAAATTTATCGGCAAAGAAGACTGATAAGCCATTTTCCGACTGCTCATGACAATTGAGCCTCGCCCTAGGAAAACGGACTTTAATGCACATGCGTAGTGTATTTTAGCTTAGAAGATACTTCATTCAAACGAAAAATACAATAACAGCAGAAAGTTTCGTTCCTGATTAATCTGTGACGACACCTTACGCACTTGCATAAAGACCGATTTACCCAGAGCGAGGCTCAATTGTTTTTAGTATTCTTTTGTTTTTAATTTTTAAATTCAAGCATGATGACCACTGTTTTCTTTAAGATGCGTGTAGTCTGCTGTGCCATGGAAATATAGATCACGAGGTTTTAATATTATGAGATTTATATTGAATGTTTACCTGGTTTTGACGTATTTATTGTACAGGATACCGATTGTGTCCTAATTAATTAAAAAAATACTGTTGGCATGTATTAAGAGTTTAATGTTTGGCATATTAGCATTCCGTATGATGGTTTAACAAACCGTTTAAGGAAATGACAAACGATACTTAGCTTATATTTCTAATTTATAGAAATGGCAATCCTATTCAAATTCTTGGAAAGGAGTAGGAATAACAGCAAGTTCAACTTATCAGGCACATGACTTCCAAACACAAATCTGTTATGCCATAGGATATTAAATTAAAACAGGCGTTTAAACGTGATTGGTGTTACATTATTATTAATAAGACCGACTTGCAAAAAAACATTTAAGACTTATATGAGCGTATTATTATGAAAGATATGACCCACACAATCTGACCTTCCTAAAGCGGCATATTAACCGTATTTCCCGGTAACATTTCCCACTAAATCCGAAGTTCCTAAAGCGTTTATTCCGCATATATCACCGTCACATTCCCTACATATTCCGACATTCCTAAAGCTTGATATTCACCGCATTTCCCCGTCACATTCCCCACATATTCCGACATTCCTTAAGCTTCATATTTACCGCATTTCCCCGTCACATTCCCCACATATTCCGACATTCCTAAAGCTTCATATTCACCGCATTTCCCCGTCACATTCCCCACATATTCCGACATTCCTAAATCGTTATATCCATCGTTTTTCCATGTAACATTTCCCACGCAATCCGACGGTCCTAAAGCGGCATATCCGCTGTGTTTCCCCGTCGCATTCTCCACTTCTTGCTTATTTATCAGCAATCGAATGTTTATAAGATACTTAAATATAAATGTACTGGTATACCTCTTCAATTCAAATTTATATCGAACTGTTATTAATTTAAAATAGTATTTAACATTTATTTTTCGACGATCATTTTAAATAGGATTCAAACGTTTTACAACATCATAGACCACGTCAATAAAACAAATGTCTCAACATTTCATACAATAATAATAGGTGAATATGCGTAATACGAAATAACTTGGTTCCAGCATTTTTGTTTTCAATTCATGAGTACCAAACATTGGAGATTACGTGCGTAAAGCCATCAATCTGTACATGTATGTCGTTTCATAATCAAACCAAATGTCGATAGGTCACAGCAATGTCAACATCTTATAACAAAGGTCCAGACCGTTGACGAAAATGTTTTTTTTTGCATAACACTCGCATATTTCTCAAGAAATTTTGTTAAGATAGGATCTCCAAAAAAATTCTGACTAAGTATCCTAAAAATGAGTCATAAACATGGCCTCTTTCATGGTAACAACAATTTAGTAAGGAGAAGATTTTTGACCTGATAACCTTGTTTTTTTGGACAAGCAAGACCCATATTTAAGCTCATTGTAGATATTGTCAAAATTGTTTGAAGTACATATAACATAGATTCGAACTCAGCCTAGAAAATGTCAAGATAAACATTCTGACCATGTTTTATCCAAATTGAGTGATAAATGTGGCCTCTAGACTGGTTACGATGTTTTCTATGTTTAAACCTGGTGAACCTGTTTTTCCTGCAATCAGCGAAATTAAAGAATAGAAAATGTAAAGATAAAAATTCTGACAAAGTTTCATCAAGATATAGTAATAAGTGTTTTTTTCTAAAGTGGTAACGATGTTTTTTTAAGATTTGACATGGTGAAATAGATTTTAAACGCACATGTCCCAGATTCAAATTTGAGTTATATTTTGTGAAGACACATATTCTAACAAAGTTTCATCAAGAGTTGGTAATACATGTGGCTCTTAAAGTGATAACAAGTTTTTTTTATAAGATAATGTCTAGTCACATAGTGGTTTGATGCACATAAACCAGATAAGAACTGCGCCTTAAATTGTCAAGATAAACATTTTTACTAAGTGTTATCACGATTGAGTAAAAATGTGGTATATAAAGTGGTAACAAGGTTTTCCTAGCATTTCATCTGGTGAACTAGTTTTTGGACGCACCTTACCCAGATTCGAACTCGGTCTAGAGATTGTCTACAAGGAGAATCAACCTCAATTTTATCAAGATTGGTTCATCTATGTGGCCTATAGAGTGGTAAAAAGGTTGTGTTTAATATTTGACCTGATCACCTATTTTTTTCGGCGAAAGTATCCAGATTCTATCTCTGCGTATACATTGTCTAAATAAACACTCTGACCAAGTTTCATTACGACTGGATGAAAAATAAAGTATCTTGCTTGGAATCGGGATAAAAAATAACGACCAACACCACACACCGCAAGGCGTCTGACCTATGGTGATCAAAATAGCTCACGTTGAGTACTTCGTGTTCAGGTAAGCTACAAAGAGGCATTATTCTGATAAATGTAAGGTCATAACTATGGAACTTAGTCAATGACCTAACGCAGTGACCCATTACATATGTGTGACGTTTCTATCGAACACTTGTAGAAGAAACAGTGAAATGGAGATGTTGCCTTAATCATAGCAGACGCTGATGACATTTGGGTGAGAAGTATAGTTAAAACTATTTGGTGAATAGTCAATGTATTAACGTTACTTGTCATACAATATTTTAAATAAGTGATCGAAAATAAAAGCAGGCGTTAAAAACAAGTGCGTTCAAGCCACATAATTATTAAAACAATTATTGTGTTTTGTCTTAAAGCTCGATATTGGTGCTGGTGACCTTATAGAAGTTCATCTGTCAAGGTTTAAACAAGTTTAACATTTGTAGAAAGAAACTCTTGACAAGATAATACCACGTTTGATAAACACACTCAATATGAAAGCAAGGTAATCTCCTTGTCAAAACAACCTACATCGTCGGATACCCACGACTAATTCATTCCGTTACCCTCCAGCATCGATAAATGGAGAGTAGCGGAATGGGTCGAACGTGGTTATCCGACGATGAACATCTTCCACACAGGCCGTTTTATCGAAAATAAAAACGTGCACATAAATCAGACAGATACTTCATTTTAATGCTGTGTCATATTTTATAAAGCTGAGATTGGACACGTAGACCTTTAGATAAATATAGGACTTAGTTCATCAATATTGGGTAGTTTATACTTGTATAATTTGGAAAATAGCAGGATTTATCACTTGCTTTGACATCAGCATAAACTGAGATAACTTTGAATTTGTATTTTTAGATTGAATAGTGATCAAATATTTCAAGCTATAGTTCTCAACTGTTTATTTGCTTATGAGCAATGCTCTGATGATGTTTGTATGCAACAAGTAAATATTTGGCTTACAGTGCCATAATGTAAGCTTTCTTTACTTCAACTGGTTGTTCTGTACAAATAATTGCTTATTTTTCGTTTGAAATATTTATATTGTTTTCATGCAAAACCTGTTTATGATGGTTTCTACATGAACCAAATCGTTGAATATTATTTAAGTTCCGAAAAAAACAAGCACTTTTATAAGTACAACATGTAACAAACATTAAATGGATGTGGTTATGTTACGTTGATATGTGAACATGAGAATGTTTACAAAATTACAGCAAGAACATGTACCAAAATGATTATTGTTCAAAGGAAACCTCCAACCTGCCATACAATTAGCCCATTCAAAAGTCTTGGTTCATTCTGCAAATTGTTGACTATTCCATGGCTATGATTCAGAAGTGATTCAGACCATCTTGCTGATTATTATATTTGGTCGAGATTTTATGCCCTCAAACATTTAGGCCATGTTTGATGATTATATTATTCAAATTATTTGAGTTAGAGAGCGGACAATATTACTCTTGTATATTGTGGATAATTCGATGGCCATAATTCAGAAGATCTGAAAGGATATCGAAGTTGGAAAGGATTATATGCCCGCAAACATTGTCGCAAAGTTTTATGCCGATACTTTTGAAAAGTGTTTAAGTTAGAGGGTACATTAGTTAAATTTGACAATTTGTTGTCTCAAGGATCAAATGTCAAAAGTGTTTAGATCAATCTTTCCGTATTTCAAATTTGGCCAATATATTATGCTGACAATCATAGTCAAGATTATTTATAAAACCATTAAAACTTATTAATTAAGATAGCGGACAAGGCTTTGCAAATATTGTTTGAGACCAACGGCCATAATTCGGAAGTGCGTCATTTGATCTTGCCGATAATCAGATTAGACCCACATATTATGCCCGTATCATTAAGTTTCATGGTGTTCCAAGTAAAACGTTTTGAAATAGAGGTCGAAAAACGTGTTTTCCAATTTATTAATAATTTAATGGCCATATTTTAGAATTACTTCAAGTGATCTGGCTATTATGTATCATGTTCACAAAAATTGCCACCACGTTTGAGGGCGATGCAAATAAAACTTGTTTAGCTATAGAGCGGACAAAGTGAATAGTGCCATTTTTGTTATTCAAGAGCCATAATTCAGAAGCTTTTAGTGTAATCTGAATTGTTCTCGAATTTGGACAAGCTTTTTTGCCCAAATGTAACACATCAGGCTAAGAAATAAATAAAGAACACATTTACAAAAGAAAAAATATGTTGTGAACGTTTTTTAACTTCACTATAACATGTTTAATCTCAGATAATTTGATTACACCACATAATGCAGAAATGATTTGTTTGTCTGTTACAACTCTGCTATCGCACCTATACAACTCTCTGCACGGGATTTGTTGTTAAATAAACCATTCCTTCTTTTATATGAGAACATATAAACGCTTTGTTCTAGAATAATAAAAACGCAGTATTGAGCTGTTGAGATCAAGAGCATTATTCTGACATTATGTTTTTATGTGATCAACCCCGTGTATTATGACCTTGAAAATATCGCAAGTGGATTACACACACTTTGATGAGATATTAAGTAATATGTTTAAACCTGTCACATATCTGATTAATGGAACTTTCCGAAAAAATCCGAGAGCAGCGATAAATCAATGGTTTAAGTAAATACTTAAGTGTTTGAGGCAGTCTGGGATCATTTAACAAACCTTACAATTATTTCCCAAATACACTAGAAGCATCAATAAACAAGGCCTAACAGCCCACGCAAAATTAAAATTGAACAGATAAATCACGGTACAAATAAACAAAAGATAATTGACAATATTTACATAAACTTATTTAAAGAGGATAACTATAAACGTCGTTCTGTTTTAATGTTTACGTTTTCAACTTCAATAAAACTTAATGTTCCATTAAGTAGTATTTTCATGGTCGAGAACAGAAGTCTCCATAATAAAATGGCTTACTTTCAAGGATTTTTTTTTTACAATTCAGATTGCGAAAGCGTAGTGTCAATTTAATGATGAATATGTCCTCTATCGAAAATTAACGTAAAATGTGCATTTCATGCTACTTCTAAGATGAACTGATTCGACTAAATGCAGCCATCCTTAGACAAAATTATTATTTTTAAGTTACATTTTACTTGATACCAATAAATCAATACAGGCGCCCCAAACGTTCATCTTTAAACATAGTATACAATAAAACAAACCACAATGTTGCTGACACATATTTAAAACAGGAAATTACCACAAAAGACTTGGCTGAGATATATGAATTGCTTTCATAAATAAGTACAAAATGAACTTTTTACGAAATAGATGCTACTTACTAAAACAATGGAATTCATAATGATTTAGTGCAATCTTGTTTTAAAGTAAGTTGCTGATACGCTGATGAAGGGGCACAATCAATACTTGAAAAGTTAATATAAACATTGATATGTAAATTTGAAAATGTATATTACATAATGTTATTTATAACTGCATCGTGATATCGGAAATGTATGTAAAACACAGTAAGGATTGTTAATTGTACAATGTAGTATCAAGGTAGTACTTTTGTTCTTCTGAAAGAGGAGGATGTAATACAAAGACCACGTGGATGTTTATCGCTATGCGCATGCGGGAACATAACCCGGTGCTAGCCACATATCTTAACAACGGTCTTAGAATAAACTTAATAGAAAAAAAACGCTTGTGATATCTTTGATTGTCCACTATCATGAAGTTAGTTAATAGTTTCTTCAAAACACACAACAGCCGAGAAATAGCCATTAACATCACTAGTTCATTTAATAATCGTCTTTATTGTCAAAATAAAACGATAGTGAAACATTTTAATCAATGTTTCGGCCACAATGTGTGCTCAAATGGTGTTGATTTTGCGACTTCTTATAATTTCCATATTGTTCACAATTTTGTTAAAATAAAACTGAATATAAAATGAATACGTTTTCCAAAGGAAAAACACATAGACACATATAAAACCAATAAGTTATAACAATATTGCAACGTTAATATGGCGCCCTGAGTCATGTAGAAAACCAATAGTACCCATTGCATTTTTAAAATGTTATGATTTCAGGTTGTGGTAATGACGAGGAGTCTGGTTGAAGGATACGCAGCCGTCAACCTCTCAATCTTCTTCAAAGAGAAGGACAACATGTTGCATGGAAACGTGAAGAAAACATGCGACGCGCTATTCGCGAGTGTAAAGACCCACTACTGAGACTTTAGATTGTTGTAGACTAACAGGTCAACATCTATGACAATATTTGTAAATAGCAAACACTTTTTTGTTTTTGTTTCGACCTGGATTGAATGTTATAAGTTAAATCTTTGGACACATTGTTAAAGTCATCATGACAATTTTATTTAAATAAGTTTTGAGTATCTAAGATTGAAATCAATGGAAAATGTAACGATATAAGACTTCAATAAAAAAAGCCGACATGATTGCATCGATAATCCATGCATAGTCTATAATATCAAAATTATATGATCCATATTTTTATCTATGCATTATTTGATATAAAAGCATATTTGTGATTATATAATTTACCGATTTCATAAAAATTAGTTTGATATTCATAAAAAAACATGCATTTGTTGTATGTCACAAAGTGATTCAATCTAGAAGCAACATATATTTGTTGCAGCTACAAAACCATGGACAACCATTTAGCGAATTTTTGTATAAAATAGGGCAAGTATTTTTGTATATAAGGAGTTGTGCTACATTCAGAGAGATTAAAAACATCGGATTCATTTACTTGTGAATCGCGGATCAGGTCCATAAGGGTCAGGCCGTCCGCCCGTATGTTAGATTATTGGACTAAAATATTTTATGAACTTGATAATTACTGAATTTATCTCATTTGTTAGAGTATGTTGTTGACTTGTTAAAAAGCAGAATAAATCTTAATGAAAACTTCATCGGATTTGTGTATGCGTCTTTTTTTTACATAGAATTACGCATCCTTATAATAGGAGTAATGTAATTTGTTATCGGTATTGCATCACATTAGGCTTTTATCATGTGTGCATTACTGACAAACTATATTAATACATATATGTTCATTATTCATTGAAATATCATACATCTTCATTAATACTTTCTTTACTTCTGAAATGAAAAATACTGAACAATCACCGAAAATCGTAAACCTTGTTCAATTTTTTAATGTTAAAAGTATACAAAACAACATCACAAAAAAGAGCAACATGATACCTGCTCTTTGGGACAAAGTGCTCGCAACACATATTAGCTGTTATGTAAATATTTTGAAATGTTCATATAAAGTGCGCCTCATTGTATATTAGAAAATTGAATGTATGAATATGAACCATAACAAACTAAATTATAGCATAGCTTTTATCCTAAATATGCAAATATAGTTCATCTTTTAATATTGTGCACAATCAACCTGTTTCCATTGTATTTTTAACCACTTATAAGACGCAAAACACGCTGGACGTGCCAGTTAGCGGCGTTGTTTGTTCCGATACCTAACAACGATATATCGTACCAAATTAACGCCCTATCATACTTTCTTTCCATTTCATAGCAGTGTCCCATCAAATTCCAAACAGTCTCCTGGTGATTGATACTAATTCCATTTCTTTCATTAAGTATATACCACTGCAATTCCCTCAATGCATGTAATTGATTGCCACGTTTCCCGAGTCCTCCATACGTAAGGTACTGTAAATAGTGAAGAAATGGACGAGCATCCACCTCAGCACATACCATTCACTCTTTTTGAGTGAAAGTCCTCTGTGCCACTTCGTCTTCAGTGAAATTGCGATTCATCTCAAACAACAATATAAAAGGAACGCTGAACGATTCTTTCCTAGCAAACTTGACACAGAATGCGAATGGCGGTTCACTTAATCCTTTTTCACAGTTACCTGATAGCATATTAGCAAACACCTCGAGATCACGGTCTCCTAAACTATATCTACATCCACAAACAGCTTTGATCTTGCTGTGATACCTCTTCTCCACGTCCTCCAACACTCTAACTGCTGCGTGAAGATGTCAACTACAGGACAATATAGAAGCCATCTTTAAGCGAATAGAAGCTACATCCGTATTTAAGGAATATTCGAAATGACGTATAATTTCGCCATCAAAAACGTTTAGTAGACGCAAACAGATAGATGATTGCATCGAATTGTGTAACGCGTACACGTGTTTAATAAATTCGAGAGCAACAGTTTTCGATCTCACGTTTGTGGAATATTCAAAAGCATCGCGTAATACATGTTTTATATTTTGGTTGATTATTGTATTAGAACCGTGTGTTATATATAGTAATGCTCTTAACTGACTTAAAACGGTTTCAAAGCACTCGAATTGCAGCAGTAAGCTGATTCCGTTGCGCAAGCATACACCTCCAAGTTCTCCAACTTTTACAATTTGCCGTATGTAACACTGTTGTAACCGAAATCCTATTTTATTTATTCCAATATAAAATACATCTTGTAAGTTGTTCCTTATCATCGAAAATACATACACTAACAGACGTCTCTGATGCACCTTAGAGAGTTTCCCATCAAACAAGTTCACTCCTTCTATGATATAATGTGGGAGTCGTCCCAATCGCAGCCATTTCCTTAACACGTGTAAACAAAGCCTAAGGAGAAACATAAGGTTATGTTCGAACCACAGGGAAGGTTGGGTTCTGTCTATGGTGTAAAACATGATAGTTTTACTATGAAAGCTTGTAATAGAATCGCCAACAATTTTAGAAAATAATGATTTGTTAATTAATTTTAAAACAATGTAACATTTAAGCTGTGTCATATTAAAGCTAAATATCAACATTCGTTCTATTAGGTTCGGAGACAGTCGCCATTCTTCGCGTTTGTAAACACTGTTTGGATGACCGGCTGATACCAGGAAACATGGAGCTACCCGTGCAGCCTCAAGTAGCTGGACAGGCGGCCAGTGTCTACCTCTACATCTGTTTATTCAGTGTTGTATTTCAGGAAGAGGTTTACATACGTGAAATGCATGTATTATATCCAAATTACGCATCCAGCTCACAGAAGGCCCATTTCTGGTTGCCTGTCCTCGATCCCTCGCCTTTTTCTTGAGGCCTTGTTTATATATTTCAGCACTTAACAGTACTTGCCCAGAATCTGTCCTTACGAACATGTCACTATACATACTGGTCTCTGGTTCCCTTATGTCATTTCTCATGACTTGTAGCAAGTACTGTTGAGGAGGAGTTAGGTCGTCCTTGAGCATCAGAAGGTTAATCATCGCGAACTCCCAGTCTCCCAAGACTCTCATGATATTAACTTTGGGGTCACTAGATAGAAAATCAATATCTGACTTGAGACCGGGAATGGTAGTCCCTTCCGATTGGCTCCCGAAATGAAAACATTCCGAATCATTTCCCTCATATTGATCTGCTATCTTCATCATGCATTCTCTCCACAAAAACGTTCTTCTTCGCGTCATTACAGTATCCTTTCCAGCTCCACAATCATCAAGTACTTCAGACATCCGTATAGACAATTCTGTGAAGTGCTCCTCTGGAATCTAATTATACAAATATTATTTCATTTTGAGCAGTGGTACATTTTTGGAAACATCACTTTTTAATTCTAGAGAGTTATTTAATACGTCTTAAACACAATGGTAATGTCATTTTCTAAAATAACACAANTATATATAGTACAAGGTATGAACATTAACAATCTCGCTTTAACAAATCCGCACTCATTCTGAAAATCAATTAGAAATATTACAACAATATTTAAACTTCAACAATTACAATACAAGTATTTCGAAATCTCTTTTGCATTTTATATCAAAATAGCGCCGAATAAAACACAGATGTTCGATATGAGACATAATCGAAAACGGCATTTATTTTATTGAAAGATATTGACACTTTGGCAACCATTAATTTGTCGACGAATATCAAAACCGGTTTTAGTTAAAGCCAGTTTATTTAAGTTCGATTGCATCGCAAGCCTAAAGCTTATTAAGTTTGTTTTCTATTAAGAACCAGTAAATGGTGTGTATAAACGAAAGATTGAGAACACTCCCAGCGTAGTGATGGAACCCGGATCTCATAGTCATTAGACGGACATTATATTCATCATCACCTGTTTTAACGTCACAGATTAGTGATTGAGTATCTCGCATACTTGTAAAACATGCGCATTCATCTAAATACACAAAAGTATATTGACTATGAATTTAAAGTTCCCCAGCGCAAGCAGATAAGAAATCGTGTTATAACACAATGACAGGCATACATATCAATGAATCACTTGCGAAACAGTGTAACTCCGAACAAAAACCACTGATAACTCACACATAATAATTAACAAAAGACAATTTTTAAAACTATGTCGATCAGTGCACATTAAGGAGATCCAAACTCGGACGAACTCTTAAAACAATTAAAAAAAATAACTACAAAACAACGTATACCACTTCGTAAATAAAAATACAACAACATATAACCCCATATAATATAAATATTATTTTACCTTAATACATCAATCTGTCCATAGTTAATGCAGTATACCAAATAATTAATGATAATAAACTATTTTTAAACATTGATTCAACCGATATTCCCCTTGACAAATGCTAATGTTTGCAGTTATGTATCTACCGCTATAAACTGAGATAACTTCTCGACTACGAGTTGGAGATTAACAAAACAACGATTCACCTGGGTCGTATGTCATATTTGCACCGGTTTTTTATTGATCGAGATAAGATTTAAGTACGGGAAAGTCGTTATACGTATCTTTAAGTACATAAATATAACATAAGCGTAGCGAATGTTTTCAACATATTTATTGGCATACCAAAAGAGACAATATAAAGAAGTGAAACTCCAGCTGCTGGAGCAGTATTGAAATCTTATTACAAACAATTAGTTGGTCCTTTATTTATGGCAAGTGACCGATTGCCGAAACAGTACAAAACAGCACAATACAGCACAATACAAAACAACATAAACACAAATAAGAATAAAGCTGGGTTCACCGCCTTGGGACGGTCAATGCAACGCATTGGGGGTTTAAACCTGGTTATAGAGCGCTAAACCTCACACTTGGCCCAGCAATATTCATAATACATTTAAGTGTAAATAAAAGTTAACGTCATAGCATTGTAACTCAAATTAAACAATAATAAAAGAGACAAGTCGTATTTTGTAGTTATCAAAGAGAAACATTCTATAATTTCGATATAATGTATAGTTTATAAAGGGACGTCAGTGACAATAGGTTAAAAATAGTTTGAACTCAATATACCTTAGATATGTTTTATTATGTTTGCTAATCCTTTAAATATCATATGTTCATATTTACGTGATTTGTTTTATATATCCTGAACTTCATTTAAAATGATTTAAGATAATCAAACGATTGTTCCGATTTTTGGTTCCACTACTATTTGCCTACGAAATCGTTCAATGAAAACATACAAACCAAATTCCTGACCAAAGAGCGTAAATTTCATGCGTGATCAATTTTCATTTTTAATCCTAATGTACACAGGTATAATCACACTTATATATTTAGGACAAAGTTGATAGCTACGCAGACAATTGATACATGATCATAACAGATATAATGGCGACACCTATTGGCACGTCATTATAAGAATATTTAAAGTATCCTGTTTCCAAAATTAGACAAATGTATTTTAATCGACTTAAATGGCACAGAGTATGAAAAGAAAGTTGAAGTAAATTAAAACACATTGAACAAATTTACTACTTAATTGTTAAATTGAAGACTGCCGCAACTAAATGCACTATATACCCCCGTCATTAGTTAAATGCTCTTGAATGACATTGAAAGTTGCCCACGTGTATAGTTGCAATAATCCAACTCTCAGCTACCCGCCCTCTGTATCGCTGGTTTGTACGTATGTACTCATAAAAGCTCAAATCGTTCACGAAGAACTATCCATGTGTACTACGACGAGTGCAAAAATGAAATGTGTCAATATCAGCGTCGACTGGACGGAGGCAGTCAAAAATATGTTGCGTAGTTGTTGGGAAAAGTTCTTTAACATATCAGGGAAAGGTCATTTTTGTTTAAAAATGGAGAAATTCTAAATGGGAAACTTCATAGAAATACTACAATACCGACCATCGTTAAATTGTAAACAGATTTATAATCCGTTTATTTCAATATTGACGTTTAATTTGTAAACATTAAAGCGTGTCTATAAGAAAACGCATTTGCATTGTACAAATAAGCACATACAAATTAAGAAGTGATTTAAACAACTCGTAAAATAACAAAATTAATTGGATTTTATATTTGCTATACCGAACAAATATGTATAGAGCAACACAAGTTAAATGTATAGGTCGTATGCATTGTAATAAATTAATCTTAAAAGAATGTGTAAGTTGAACACCAATAAATAATTCAATTAAAAATGCATTTCTTGTGCTATGTTGTTAAATAACAAACACAGAGGTGTATTTCTTGCAAATGTGCGCTCCGTATGCCTCAAGTAAAACTCCATTCAGTGTAACCTGTAACCTTAAATCACTCGCGTTAATGACAATTGAAATAGTATTTGTCAATATAGAGGAAACTTGAAATAGCAAAATAATATATAACATGCACCGATATGTGTAGATTACATTGCATATATCATTATTATGCACTGATATGAGTATATTGATCTAAACGTATACAACGGCGCTTTTAAGATTCATCAATGTTTTGACGAACTATTCAATAGTGATGCATAATACAATTGAATAAAATAACTAAATAATGCAAATAAAGTTTCCCTTCGCGCGACGGATTAGAAGAGGGAAATCAAAAGTAGTTAATTCACCGTTTTGTACTTTGCATCTTTGTGCTATTTGTTATAGATAAAGTGAAAGGATAAGAAACAATATATCAGTTAGGGATAACTGGTTTTAAAACGAGAAAACACATATTTATTTAAAAAAAGGTCTGCAGAGACTATTTTAGATAACAATATTTGGTATATATATCTATATATTGCTGTTATTAGTTTACTTTCAGCTTCATATATAAGTCAAAGTAAATTTATTTGAAGGCACCCTTTCATGTCATCATTAGGAAATTCAGCGTTCAAATACGAGTAGGCAGATCGAAAACCAATATTTGTTAGTGGTGTATTATGTTCGCTTTTAGGGTATGTATTGATTTATTCAAATGATCACTAGACTAGCAGTCAATATATAAACATTTAAATACGTTTACATTAGAGCAGAATAATTATTCCTTAAGCAAAGAATTCTCGATTAAAACATGATAACAAACCCTAGTTTTTAAAGAAGTATATTCGCGTTGCTAATATAATATAAGCAACCACTTCAATATAATAAAAAGAGATGATATAATGTAAAGCAAATCATGGCGAGCTTTTGGACAAATGTTAAATGCGTACATTTTTCAATCATCAGCGTGTTTATTTTGAATTACTATAACCACTTATGAAGTAATCTGAAAGCATACTTAGAAATGCGTGTCTATATCAAGATTATTTTAAGCTCTATCTAAAACGCGTTAATAGTGTAAAGTATTCACAATCTTACATTTTTGGTTTGTGTACACATTAAACAAAATTACATCATGTAAACACTGTTGTTATTTCCTTTTTTCTATCACGACTACACTCAATTAAACGAACAAATTTGCGTTCTAAAAACGTTTATCAATTCTAGCACAATAATCTATACATTGGTACATTTAGGTTATTAATATACATAAGGAATTAAAATAAATCATAAAACAAATTATTAAGTCGTGTTTGAATCAGTTCTGTTTGATGTATCTATTTTAAATTCAAGATGAAGAAAACAATATAAATACCATAATAATATTCATAATTTTATAGGAAATACCTCTTAACCATATACATGTCATTAAATACAAAAATTCATTTCATAATAACCACTAAGACCATTAAACCAGTATAACAACGTGACGAAACAGACATAAATTAGCCGATACATAAGAATACTTCACACAACCCATGAACAAATTAGATCAAAGCGCTGAAGGCACTGAATTTGTTCGCTATTGCATAAGCAACTCAGTTTTCAAACTTATGTTATAGCTTTTTATATCGCAAGTTAGAAATGAACACAACCCATTCACATTTTAAAGAGTGTGTCTTAAAGCACAGGTCGAGCTGTGTGTGACTGTTTATCCTCATATTTATGTTATAGAGGTAACTCAGTCAAAATAACAACAATATGTCTTTTTTTTCACAATTGGTCGCTGCACTGGCAACCATCTTCAGAAGTGTGGTTTCCTTGCCAAAGAATAACAAGCCTATAATCATGTACATGTTGTGATATGTGTATCTAATACTTTATCTATTTTCTTTAAATTATTGAGAAACAATTTTGCCCACATGACAGACTTTTAATGCGGCATTAAGCCCCGTTTTCCCTGAAAGCAGCCAATATGTACAGATTTCAATGATAAACTTACCAATGTTATCGCACAAGCTGTTATAAACACTAGACTGGCCAATATGTCCCACAAGCTCTTAAACCTATTGTTTACATAATTACAGGCTGTCGTCTGCTGAACTAGAGTTATCCACACAGGCAGTCATTGGTTACGGGCCCTACTGTTAGCTAAGGAATTCTGATTTCCAAAATTGCGTCTGCATTATTTGTGAGCTTCGCTAACAAATAAAAATACAGATGCTCAATACACATATATTAAACTGATAGCCCCAGCACAAATGTTAACCTACAAACTAAACGAAATGCAAACACCAAATGTGTAACTATGTTACTTTTAGTCATTGTAATCATTAATATCTTTATTATAATAAGCATTTCTCTTACAAGTTCAAGCCTTGCTTTTATCAGCACAAATATTCATATGATACGTAAGAGAATCGTCTTCAAAGTAATACTTTATTCAAATATCAACAGAATCGTCTTAAGAGTCGCTTTCCATTTATTCATCTAGTTTTGGTTTTCCTGTTGTGGTATTAGATGATGGACATCATCAACAGACAGTAACGCAGAGAATGCAAAAGATACCGATGACTGAAATGATTTACATTTCGGTTAAAATTACTTTGTTTAAATACACTATTTTAAAGTATTATGTTATAACAGAGTCAACACCGTCTAATGTTGGTTTTCCCGTTGTAGTTTGTATTTTATAATATTAAACGCCGTCCGCAAGCAGTGAGTTGGGGCTTGTTAATACAACTGAAGACGCAGTCAATCGTCTCTTCGGGTGCAGTTTCCGTGTTCGTTTAGTCCTCAGGCACCATCTGATACCAGATATGTTCTTCCCTGTACTGTACTTGTCGTTCGCGCATGGCTGTCAAGACAAAAAATTAACAATTCAATAAGCACCGTGCTTCGAGAGACAATGTTGTAATTTAACATTAGAATACCTGATATTGGTATTTCAACACAATCATAACGTTTTATTCAGCATTAAATTAGCAAAGTTAATCAGTTAAAACAAATACTATTTGAATGAAAATAACTGGTGGCGACTATTAATGTTTTTATTTACATATTTAGCAACAAAATGTTAATCACGCTTACATCGATAACATCTTTTTGTGCGTGTAGTTTGGGTGAGTCGTTACGTAAGTTAACTGGGTTGCTTGACTGAAAAGAGGATGTATTGTTTAACCAACAGTTTGATGTATATCGGCAATAAGAGAATCATCAAATTTGTTAGTGTCGGCGCAACTTTTAAATAAATATTCCAAGTGCGTTTCTATGATATTACGTATTAAAACACAAGAGGGTGTATTGCCGTTTGATATAAAGACATTATATACAGTTGTGTTTCAATATTTATATACATTTAAAATAATATTATTACACTGTGTTGTTGTTGGCCACATAGTTTTTGATTAAATAAACTGGAACAATAATGTTAGAAAAAATACCAAAATTCCTAATATTCCTTCCCATATTTGTAAATATTCTGAAACAAAATGTAATTATGGTTCGTCTAAAAAACATGACAGCCCTGGTGGCAATAAGCCAACTCGACAGAGAAATGGTAGAATATAGATAGTGTTTTTACAATTTACCTCCGTATCAGTTACGCATTCAGTTACGCATTCAACAAACTCTTCACTTCCAACACATTCCTCGATAAGCGATCCAAACTCATGTATCTCTTTGTGTAATATATTATCTAGTTTCGAACTTTTTGCAAACACAAATTTCTCGACGTGGTTGTCTAGATGTGACTGTTTAATTGTTGCATTGATGTTAATTATTTCATTTTCCTGTCTTCTAGAAACAATATATAAATATCGTCTCATATTCTTGTCAGTAAGTTCATTTATAAAGTCAGTGCGCTCTTGAATTAAACGAAGTGTGTCATTGATTTTTTCTTCAACTGCGTGTAGTGCTCTGTTGTTTTCTTCGTGTTTACTTTCTCCAGCGCTTGCAACAATCGATTGTAACTGATCAAGTCTTGCGTCAATTCTCATGCGAAACTCGTTGATTGAATTAAGATATTTTGTCTTACATACGTCATTTGATGTATTGTTTTCCAAAACGCATGATTTTATCTCATTGAGTTCGCGCTCACACTGTTTTATTGCCGAGCGACTTTCATTTAAACAGTCTTCATCAACGACATTATCGTACAGATCAATGATTGAGTCACCGCAACCTAAGTGATCCGAACGAACACAACGCCCACATATAGTGGCATCATGCTTTTCACAATAAAGTGACTGATAGTCGGTGTTATGACGAGGGCACTTTTGTTCGTGTATGTCTACTTCTCTTGAAACCACATCATATTTAGAATTTACTGCAAATGTATTATGTCTTGAAGCTCTGCTATGAGTAGAAAAACAGCTGCTACACAGTCGTTGGCTACAGTTCTCACAAAATCCATACACACCCTCTTCGAAGCAAAATCCGCATACATCCGAGGCGGTAGCCATGTTTGAAACTGTTATGTAAATAAAAACACCATGAAAGCTAAAGTACATGATCAATAGTTCATAGTAAAAGACTGCTGTCTTTAAAACATGCTTCACATTGTATTCATCTATCCATAGTGATTCAAGCAGTGACTTATACAAGTGTAGTCGATTGTGTAATGTTTTTCGAACAGTTTGTTATTCATATACATTCATTAAGGATTGCAATTCCGTATATATTGAAGACCGATAAATAATTTTAAGTTAAAGCGAGTATGTTTGACATTCGTTTTTTCAAAACATTTAAAACGGTGATGAATACAAGTTAAACACTAGGATATTCGCTCAGAAAAAGAAGTACCACAAAATAAACGACAATAAGTTTTATTTAACTGCAAATAACTTTCTGTTGTTAAGCTTCATGAACACATGAACATAGGGAAATCCCCATGTTCTGTTTAGATGCGATTAAAAGACACATATACATAGTTATTGTTCTGCCAAAATACGAGTAAACGTGCCATTATCGACCTTAATTTGTTCGTGAAATAAAATTAAAGTAAACCCTAGTTTATTGACATACATTAACATTCCTCGTTCATATGCATATGTTGTTTGCAGATTATGATAATAACAAGTTGTTATTGAAATTGTAAACATGTAATAGTATACTCGCTTTAATATGCATAACTTAGGCTTTGTTATCAATAAGACAAAATAATGTGTATTGCTTGGCAAACAGTAGGTAAACAGTGAAAACGCATTAACCATACATTCAAAATCAAGAAGAGTCCTATTCGATTTAACACATAGCCTTAAATAACAAGCATTAGATCCCTGAACAGTATCTTTCAGCTGTATTTAGTTGTATAACGATTGAATTATATTGGCAATCTAAACGGAACGTGGAATAGCAACTAAATATCTAGGACAAACGTATATGTGTAGATAAGGTAAAATAAATTAAACACACTGATGTGTGTATTAATTAAAAAGTACACATAGATAAACAACATGGAACCTCAATATGTTGAATTCCCAAGCACACTTATTGCATTGTGTGTTATCGTAGTGCTGCATTCATATAATTGCTTAGTCATTATCGAAATTACAAAAAAAAAACAGTTGACCAATTTTACAGTAAGTAAATTTAAAGTTTTTTTTACACTTTGGCACGATGTTCAACACTTTTTGTGGGAACGAGCTTGATTGTAGGTAATCCGTGATCCCACTACTCCCACTACATTGTTTTGTTTTGCTAACTATCATACAATTCACATATATGTTCATTCGCTTGTAATTTTAACTTTCGATTTCGATTTCGAATAATTATACGTTTATTTGTATCAAAATGTTTAGCTAATCCGAAGACTACTTGATGGCGATGCATAATAAAATATAATACATTGCGATAATAAATAAAACTTACCCTTCCTTCGATGTTTAGCTGCTACAAGTGGTTGATACAACGGTTTGTTATCGTTTCAATTTCCGTTGCGTGTGTGCTAGATGTTCTAGATTTACTATCTTGCTATAAACGATAACCATTGTATATTGGGTAGTTGGATTGCTTCCCCTCGGTGTAGTCAATTAATCGCCAAACGTGGTCTGTATTAAACATAACTGGCCATGTATAATTATGCATTTATTATATAACAAAATTACACAAATAACGTACCTGGTAATCATGATTTTGAGTACACACGTTGCGTTAGAATTATATTTAATATAGCAAACAATGACACAGAAATCAGGTAATAAATTGTGTTCCTATCCACTTATTTTTTGACATAACACAAACAATAAACATACGATAATTAAAACTGGGACCATGAAGACGTCCTCACACCATTGCATCAGTCACGCGCACAATCCTGGATGGCATTTGTTGTGACTCTTAATTGTGAGTGTTTAATGCGTATATAATTAAAATGTGCTGTCACGTTCTATTATGCATATTCGCTTTTATTTTTCAGTTTGGGACTGATAACACATTTTTGTATAGCAACGCTGCAATGGTAAATGTTGGTGATATGTGAAGATTAGTAGTGATCGTGTTGTACTAGAAAGTATAAAGTCGGATGCTGTTACTTCAATGGTTTGTTAAACAGTGGTTCAATATCTGAGAAATTGTAGCCGACATGTAAAATGGTTTAATTTGGTTTATAATGTTAAGTGACTCTAGTTATTATCGATCTTATATCGATATCAATTATTGAAACCCGTATTGTAAACCTTGTATCACTAGCCTTGGCGTGAGGATCCGTAATTTCTTTCCGAGCAAATTAACTGATCTGTTTTCGACACTTACCTGGTATACTATTTATTCCATTTTTCTTAAAATATCGGTTGTTAGTAATAAAACAAATATAATATGTGAGTATATGCTAGAAAACACACGATACACATCAAATGACGTAACGAAAGTTAACGCAATTAAGTCAATATTCTGCGTGTCAACGCTTTATCATGGAAATGCTAAAATAAAGCATATACGTTTACTTATCGGGGGTAAACCCCGACAATTTACATCATATGATGTGACACAAAATTGAACGCACCGTTTCATATCATAATCACTTTGTTTAGTACACAATTCATCATAAAACTAATTCATTTATAATACTTTTTTTTTTATTCAATTCAGCTCAGGGTATTCAGCTCACAACATACATGACTGGTGGAGGATCTCTGTTCAGTCGTCCCTCATTTCCCCAAAGGGCTAGACCGGGCAAGAAAACATGTCTTCCAGTAAATCAAAATTATTATTGTCAGAGAGTGTAGCATTGCACAGCTCAGTTATCAAGTACATTGTAACTATCAGCCAAATCTCTGTACTGCTTCTGAGGATTAGAGGTTTTATATAACATTTGAACACATAAATAACAGTTGACTATAAATCACAGAATTAAGAATCGATTTACAAGAACATTTTGCGTCCGCATGAATACAATGTAGTGTATTTATCATCGACATCGTTCATTGCAAAAAAGTAATGTCTGGTTATATAAATACAATCAAACTTCAGCTGCACAAACAGCAGAAAATTGTAAACATGCAAATATCAACTTACTCAATATCATGAAAAATTCCTTCATACTTCTATTTACGACTACACTAATTTAGATGAATTTTAGTTGCATTCAGTAATTATATTTATTTTAATGCTAGAAATTGCAGAAGCATTTATAGCTCAAGCATTTTTGCCCTTCCTCTTTCAAATACCATAGCTTTTATGTTTGTGACAATTATTTTCAGCCCCCATGCATTTCAATAATTTTCTTCATCTTTCAACACAATTCTTAGCGTTTCTGGTACTATGGCGAACAATACCATATTATCTGCATATAATAACATACATGTACATAATTTCTGGGAGGTCTTCATGGGAAACATTATTTATAATATCATTTATAAAAACATGGCTATTAGTGGAGAGCTGGGGTCTCCCTGTTTGACACCGATTGAACAGTCGAAACGGGCAGACAGTGAATTTGTACAACACAGTTGTAAATAGCTTTTAGTGCGTTCAGAAAGTGACCGCTTACATTTTCTGTTGAAAGCTTTTGTCATAACATGTTATGGTTCATTAGGTAAAAAAAATGTTGGTAGTCGACAAATACACAAAACATTTGTTCTTTTTAGCCAAGAACTTTTGTAATAACTGAATGTAATATAACTCAACAATCAGAAATAGAATTTCATTTCTGGAATCCAAAGAGATAGGGTATCAATGTATCATGTTGTGTGGACCAGTTTGTTAACCTATTCACAATTATTTGAGAGCATATTTTTCAAAGTATGTTAATGAATGTTACACCTTTTTACTTTATATGGTCATTGCGTCACCTTTCTTGTAATGGTTTCTTTACCCCATGACTCTGGATACTCAGGGGATAAGAATATGCGGTTTTATAACGTTTCTAGAATCGGCATTATAATATCATTACAAGATGTAAACATTTCTGCTGGTAGTTCATCTATCCCAAGATTATCATCATTGATTGAGTATTTACTACAGAACGTAGTTCTGACTAGGCCATTTCTTCGTCCAACCAATTATCAAACGTGTCGGTGATGTTTACATTCTGAAATCCATGATGTTTTTTGAATGAACACCGCTCTCCGAAAATGTCCTTATAGTGCGTATAAAGATTGTCGGTTGTAAGCGAACCAGCAACATAAACATGTTTGTGTAATATTTCAAATTGATTTCCAGAAGGAGCGCGGATTTGTTTTAGCAAGATTGCATACTTCCCTTTCTTTACATTAAGCACGAACGGTTCTTTTTGTTTAATTATATTTTGTAATAGCGAGGTCTAAATTTTGCCTATGTTCAATCGTTTTATCACTGCAGTAAATGTTGCGCGAATTTTAACATTTCTTTCGTCTTAGCATTTCTTATTGAACAATGTTTGCTGTATTGGTTTCGATGAGCAAGAATTCGAACTGTTTATCGGCTGTCCGAAAATGGGTTTTTACGTAGCTAGAAATTACTCAGTAAATTCCTGAACAACGTCATCGATAGACCGTGTGTTCAGTGAAGTGGTAGGGTTTTTTGATAGTTCAATTTCGCTGAGCAGTGTATTTTGTTAAAGCGGGGTTAAATCAGTGTTGAAAACTAGTTTTGTTTTCGTTTCTTTTTCTTTAGAATACCCATGTGATACATTTTATGAGTATCTATAGACGTTTTCATGTTAAACGAAAGATTGATCCGATAGTTTGTTGAAGTCGTGTACACAAACATTTTGAATTTGTTTAGCTGCTTGATGTTGGAGCTGTAAGTTTAGGGGCCCTCGGAATTTTCTCAATTTTTAAGCACAGAAATTGCGCACATGTCTGCATGTGATGCACTCGTATCGGCGTAGTGGTTTTCAAAAGTTGCCGCGTCGCTCGTTTTCCCCGTGCTGTCCTCCAATAATGTCTAAATTGTTTTCTTTTTAAATGTCTTACTTCCAGTATTGCTAGGCGTTGTTGTTTTTTTAGCAGGCATCAACAGCTCGATACTTATGGTAAACTTATATCTATAAATTAAGTGAGCACAATAACTGGGAAACACATTAAATGCATACGCAAACCAGAGCTCAAAATGTGTGTACGCTATTATATTTTATCTGCATTTTGTATGGTACACAAACGTTTTTAGTATATGTTTTGTTTTATAAAGGTAGATATATTTGATGAGTCAGAAGAGCAAAGCCTCAAAGCGGTCGTACAACAGATGGGATCAAAACTTGAAACAAACATGCAGGTATATCATTTGTTTTATTCGCTCACATGAGCATAAGTTACTTACTAGGTCACTAGGCCAAATCTTACCACTCGATAGAACACATCTTTGATTAAATCTTGATTAAACTTGGTAAGACTGATTATCTTGACAATATCTAAGCTGAGTTTGAGTATAGGTCATATGCATTCAAGAACTTGATTACCAGGTGTAATCTTAGAAAAGCTCTGTAACGATGCTTGATGGGACATGTATAACTCAATCTTAATTAAACTTGGTCAGAATTGTTTTCGTATGTGTAGGCAAAGTGCGAATATGGGTCGTTTGCGTCCACACCTGGGTCATCTGGTCAATACTTAGAAGGTAACCGCTTTAAATGCCATATTTATGTATCAATCTTGTTGAAACTATTTATAATGTTTTACTTGAATCTGGTTAGCAGTTGTTCAAAACATAGGACACCTGGTCAAGTCTCGACAATTGGTTTTCTTTGAACACATGGGAGCGCTGCAGGGCCATCATGGCGCTCTTGTGTATAGTTTAAACTGAATAAAAGACCTTCTAAAAAGAGATGAACCAACCGACAGAAAGATATATATTATATATATACTGATACTGACTAAACGACGGACTAAAGGACATACAAAAAGTAAGCGGCAGGCGGGTAGAGATGCAGGAGGGCTGACAGACGAGCATCGTTCGAGCGAGCGGTCAAACGGGCGAGGCATTCAGGCATATAAACAGATAGTAAGACAAGACACACGGACAAAACCGGCAACCAAATTTATATAAAGACACATGCTCTCTCTTTTAAATTAAAACAACACACACACATCCTTCACCTTAAACAAAATTTGAGTTTCTTGAACCAAAAACATAATCACGATTTAAAAACAGACTTCAACCGATTGTATTTGTATAATTTCTGATTTATATTCACCCGTGCATAAATAAATGTATCAAGACTTTAACATGTTTAATCGCAGATACTTGAATAACACTTGGTTGATTACACCCACTGCATTTGTTATACAAAACTATTAAATAAGATGCACTAGTAAAGAGTTATCAACAAACATTATAATAATTGTGGAATTTAGAACGATGTTTTTAAAGAAATCACAAATGATCTAAAGTGAAATAATATTTGTATATCTAGATACCAGAGCACTTCACAGACTTGTCTATCCGGATGTCTGAAGTACTTGATGATTTTGGAGCTGGAAAGGATACTGTATTGACGCGGAGAGGAACTTTTTTGTGAAGGGAATGCATGATGAAGATAGCCGATCAATATGAGGGAAAGGATTCGGAATGTTTTCATTTCGGGAGCCAATCGGAAGGGACTACCATTCCCGGTCTCAAGTCTGATATTAATTTACTATCTAGGTACCCCAAAGTAAATATTATGAGAGTCTTGGGAGACTGGGAGTTGGCGATGATTAACCTTCTGATGCTCAAGGACGACATAAATCCTCCTCAACAGCACTTGTTACAAGTCATGAGAAATGACATAAGGGAACCAGAGACCAGTATGTATAATGACATGTTCGTTAGGAAAGATTCTTGGCAAGTACTGTTTAGTGCTGAAATATATAAACAAGACCTCGAGTAAAACAACGAGGGATCGAGGCCAGGCAACCAGAAATGGGCCTTCTGTGAGCTGGATGCCTAATTGGGATATAGTACATTCGTTTCACGTATGCAAACCTCTTCCTGAAATACATCACTGGATACACAAATGTAGAGGTAGACACTGGCCGCCTGTCCAGCTACTAGAGGCTGCACGGGTAGCTCCGTGTTTCCTGGTATCAGCCGGTCATCCAGACAGTGTTAACAAACGCGAAGAATGGCGACTGTCTCCGAACCTAATAGAACGAATGTTGATATTTAGCTTTAATATGACACAGCTTAAATGTTACGTTGTTTTAAAATTAATTAACAAATCATTATTTTCTAAAATTGTTGGCGATTCTATTACAAGCTTTCATAGTAAAACTATCATGTTTTACACCATAGACAGAACTCAACCTTCCATGTGGTTCGAACAAAACCTTATGTTTCTGCTTAGACTTTGTTTACACGTATTAAGGAAATGGCTGCGACTGGGACGACTCCCACATTATATCATAGAAGGAGTGAACTTGTTTGATGGGAAACTCTCTAGGGTGCATCAGAGACGTTTGTTGGTGTATGTGGATTCGATGATAAGGAACAACTTACAAAACGTATTTTATATTGGTATTTATGGAATATTCGAAACGACGTATAATTTCGCCATCAAGAACGTTTAGTAGTCGAAAACAGATAGATGATTGCATCGAATTGTGTAACGCGTACACGTGTTTAATAAATTCGAGAGCAACAGTTTTCGATCTCACGTTTGTGGAGCATTCAAAAGCATCACGTAATACATGTTTTATAATTTGGTTGATAATTGTATTAGAACCGTGTGTTATATATATTAATGCTCTTAACTGACTTAAAACGGTTTCAAATCACTCGAACTGCAGCAGTAAGCTGATTCCGTTACGCAAGCATACACCTCCAAGTTCTCCAACTTTAACAATTTGCCGTATATTACACTGTTGTTACCGAAATCCTATTAAGTCTATACCAATAAAAAATACACTTTGTAAGTTGTTCCTTATCATCGAATCAACATACACCAACAAACGTCTCTGATACACCCTAGAGAGTTTCCCATCAAACAAGTTCACTCCTTCTATGATATAATGTGGGAGTCGTCCCAGTCGCAGCCATTTCCTTAATACGTGTAAACAAAGTCTAAGCAGAAACATAAGGTTTTGTTCGAACCACATGGAAGGTTGAGTTCTGTCTATGGTGTAAAACATGATAGTTTTAATATGAAAGCTTGTAATAGAATCGCCAACAATTTTAGAAAATAATGATTTGTTAATTAATTTTAAAACAACGTAACATTTAAGCTGTGTCATATTAAAGCTAAATATCAACATTCGTTCTATTCGGTTCGGAGACAGTCGCCATTCTTCGCGTTTGTAAACACTGTCTGGATGACCGGCTGATACCAGGAAACACGGAGCTACCCGTGAAGCCTCTAGTAGCTGGACAGGCGGCCAGTGTCTACCTCTACATTTGTTTATCCAGTGATGTATTTCAGGAAGAGGTTTGCATACGTGAAACGAATGTACTATATCCCTATTAGGCATCCAGCTCACAGAAGGCCCATTTCTGGTTGCCTGGCCTCGATCCCTCGCCTGTTTCTCGAGGTCTTGTTTATATAGTTTAGCACTAAACAGTACTTGCCCAGAATCTTTCCTAACGAACATGTCATTATTCATACTGGTCTCTGGTTCCCTTAAGTCATTTCTCATGACTTGTAGCAAGTACTGTTGAGGAGGAGTAAGGTCGTCCTTGAGCATCAGAAAATTAATCATCGCGAACTCCCTGTCTCCCAAGACCCTCATGATATTAACTTTGAGGTCATTAGATAGTAAATCAACATCAGACTTGAGACCGGGAATGGTAGTCCCTTCCGATTGGCTCCCGAAATGAAAACATTCCGAATTATTTCCCTCATATTGATCTGCTATCTTCATCATGCATTCTCTCCACAAAAACGTTCTTCTTCGCGTCATTACAGTATCCTTTCCAGCTCCACAATCATCAAGTACTTCAGACATCCGTATAGACAATTTTGTGAAGTGCTCCTCTGAAATCAAGTTATACAAATATTTTTTCATTTTGAGCACAGGTACATTTTTGGAAACACCACTTTTTTATTCTAGAGAGTTATTTAATACGACTTTAACCCAATGGTTATGTCATTTTCTTAAATAACACAACACATATCTTATATGTTAATTGATGACTTTTAAAAGTGCATCTTATTTCATAGTTTGATATTTTAAAAAAATGCAGTGGAGGTAATATATATAATGAAGTTTAAACCCAGTTTTTGCGATTAAATATGTTAAAGTGTTACATTTAAAATATGTTGAGTCGGTTAACATGTACAGCATAGTTATTAATAAATAAAGGCACATGCATATATAAATCGGAAATGACAACAAATATCATCGGTTGAATTCTGTTAAAAAAATCTTGATTTGTTTTTCTTTCTGTCTTGCCTGTTTATCAGTCATCAATTACATAACAACCGTCCCTGCGTCCATACGCCTGCCCATCGGTTTGTCCATCCGCCAGTCTGAAAGTCTGCCTGTCAGTCGGTCCATGTCTCTTGTCTTACTATCTGTTTATATCATTATTTGCCTGTCCGTTAAACCGTCGTTTCGTCAGTATGCATATCTCTCTCTCTCTCAATATATACATAAATATATGTCGGTTGGTTTATCTGTCAGAGTCAGTTTTTATTGTGTCTTATTTTATCATAAATTATACACACGGGGACCGTGATGGTCCTGTAGAGCTTATATGTGTTCAACGAAAACCAAATGTCAACTCTTGACCTGGTGACCTATGTTTTGGACAACTGCAAACCACATTCGAACTTGACCTAGGTATTATCAAGATAAAAATAGTAAATAAGTTTCAACATTATTGATACATAAATGTGGTATTTGTAGCAGTAGCTCGGTTTTTTCTAAGGTTTGACCAGGTGACCCAGTTTTTGGACACTAACCCAGATTCGAACTCTGCCTGGACATGAGATAAACATTCTGACCAAGTTTAATCAAGATTGAGATTTACATATAGCAACTAGCATCGAAACAAGGTTTTTGTAAGATAATACCTGGTAACCATGTTTTTATATGCATATGACCCATACTCAAAATCTGCTTAGATTAGAGAGATTAACCTAGTAACCTATTGTTTCGATACTCTTGACCCAGATTAAACAACCTGACCAAATTTCATTAGCTTAAGTAACAACTGTGACTCTTTAAGGATTACACTTTTTTAAATAAAAGATTTGACTTCGTGACCAATTTTTAGAAGAAACCAGATCAAGATTCAAACTCAGCGTAGGTATTGTCAAGATAAACATATTGATCAATTGTCAATACGATAGAGTCATAAATATGGCCTCTACAGTAATAACAATATTTTTTATAGTTTTACATGATGATCTAGTTTTTGGACACACATGACCTGAATTTAAACTCATCCTTGATAATGTCAAGATAAACATTCTGACAATGTTTCATCAAGAATAAATCATAAAGTTGGCCTTAATAGGTTTTCCAAGATTTGACCTGGTGATATAGTGTTTGAATGCACAAAGCCCAGATTAAAACTCGACCGATTATTTTTTCAAGATACACATTCTTAACATGTTTTATCAAGATAAGATGAAAACATGTTGCCTCAGATGATATAAAGAGCTTAAAGTGGACGTCAAACGACGCACGTCGACGGAGGGAAGACTAAGGTTGAACACAATAGCTCAGATGAGCTAATAAAAACAAATGTTATACCTGCATGTTTGTTTCAACTTCTGATCCCATCTGTTTAACGACCGCTTTGAGGTGGTGAACTCAATGTACGTTCTTCTGACCCCTTATCAAATATATCTACCCTTATAAACAAAACAAATATACAATTAACTGTTGTGTACCATGCAAAATGCAGATAAAACGGTTATAGCGAGTTTATATACATTTTAATAAAATGATTTGCTTGGCTATCACACAGTTGACTTTATCTAAGTTACATGCTTGTCTTTAGCAGTAAACTATTATTATATTAATTTAATTCAGACTGTGCAAAATTAACACGTATACAATATCACATGCATTCTTATAATTGTCTACAAACTAATTAAGTTGTCAAGTGTTCGGCTGTATCAATAACTTTGTTAAAACGAATCTTTTTAGAAATTTTTGTCACGCGACTTTCAATTTTGAGCTCTGTTTGTTTTTGGATTAAATGTACTTCCCTGTTATTTGTGCCCTCAATTTATGAATATACGTTAGACACTATTATTGAACTGTTGATGGTTGCTGAAAAAGACTTATATCAATACTAGTAGTAGGCAATATACAAGGAACACACATTTTCCATTATGAGAGGACATCACAGCAAAATCGAGCTGCTCATGAAATGTTGAAAACAACCACGTCGAAAAGAGCATTTAACAAACCGACACACAAGTGGACATTGATCAGTACAATCCATTTCAATTTATTGTAACGGACATTGGTGGACATTGGCCATACATGGCATATTCCCAGCCCTACCCTGGACACGGCCAGAGACGGTCACCCCCACATACCCCATTTGGACTCGGATCCTTAATCCAACCACCATGGGTAATAGAAATCTCATCAGAAACAAAAATTTCAAAGACAAAATGATATCGGTCGATCGTATCCAACAGACACTTAATTAAATCGCTGCTTAGGTCATTGCTCTAGAAACAAGGTTTAAAGACACAGGCTGCCGAGTGCATCACACGCATCTTATAAAATAAAAACGTCTATATACACTGATAAAAATGTATCACGTTTACATTCTAACAGCTGATAAACAGTAAAAACGAAACCAATAAAGCACAAATGGTTTAATAAGGAGTGTTATGTCAAAAGAAATTTTAAAACTCTGCGCAATATTTACTGTAGGGATAAAACGATAAAAAATAGGAAAAAAATAAAATCGCGCTATATTTAACAAAACAGAAGTTATGAACATGAACAATACCGCTTTAACAAATCCGCGCTCCTTCTGGAGATAAATTAGAAATATTACAACGATATTTAGACTTCAAAAAATAAAATACAATACTTTCGAAATCTCTGTTGTTATAATGAATTTAAAACGTTATAGCATATGATCTGGTGGACTTTAACGTTTAATGTTAATTAACTTTGACGGATCTTGAGCATAATGGGCAAATAAGTCGATCTTTTCAAATCTTCTTCAACGTCCTGGTATACATCGTTCGGGACTTTGATACCATAGGGCAATTAATTTGTGGTTATAGGGTCTTTATGAAGCCTTAATTGTTATATGTTTCTGAAATTCGTTTCGAAAAAGATAACTCATTTGTAAAAACTTGTTAAAAAAAGGAACCAGTTATCCCATATTTTTTTCTGTTTAGTATTGATGCTGATTAGAGAAGATCCAGTTTTGTTAATCAGTGTCTGTTTTAATACACTATTAGCACGTTTGGAGCAATGCTAGGCCTCTGGTACTATCCATACTAACAGACAAACAATTGTTTTGAAAAAAATAATCAAATATTTCCTTTCAATTTGCTTGATTTATGAATGGTAAAATTTCGGAATGGTAAAATACCAATTTTATCAAGATTCCAAGATTCAATTAAATTATGATAGTTTATACCATTATTATTGTTGATTTTACATTCTGTCTATAAATTTGTTGTTGCATATGTAAACAAAGTGTGTGCGCGCGTTCTAGTCTCGTGTTAAACACCGTATAGAACAATGTATTTTCGTGAATGATCAAAAAAGGTGGTTATTGAAAAACGGTAGTGGGGAATACATGAATATGGTCAATGAAAGTGAAATTTCATATAAAAATACTCTTTAACCTCAGTCTCTAAATACATATAAAAAGTCACCAGTGAGCCTTTTCATTAATGTTTGCAGCGCAGTTGCAATTGCGTTTGCAAACTTGCAACTTGTTTTCATCGATTTGCAACTCATGGCTAAATCCGTTTCAACAATGCGGTTGCAACTTTCAATAGGTTAAACACCACTTATTCCGAAAATCGTGACGTCATTTACGCGCGCGACTGTCAGACGAACTATAAACAAAAATGGCGTCAAGAAATTTTTACTGGACTCGCGTAGAGACAGACGTCCTTGTTGACGGTTATGTCCAGTATCGGGAAATTCTTTTCGGAAAATTCTCCGAAAAAGTCACAAATTAACACAAAAAAGAGCAAGACGTTTTTCGCTGTTTAAGAATCGTACGTATTGTTTTATGCTAGTTTGTTCAGTTGACAGCAGCTGTCAATGGGCCACTGCGGAGATTCTGTGTGTGAAATGTTTAATTTCTGTCATTTGTTTAAGTGATGCGCGCAGTTTGGGTTACTTTGAGTACAGTGAATTTATAGTTTGTTTGTTTAGAAGAATGCATCGTTCGTTCTCCCATTGCAAATGCATCGTAAAACTTTGAGCATTATTATTATGTGTCTGACAGGAATGCATTCATTTTCCTCGTTTTTAATTTATGCCTCGTTTACATATTATTATATTGGCTAGTATTACAACGTCTGTTTGATTTAATCTTGCTCTCCCGCTGGCTTTATTTAACTTAAACGTGTCTTTAAAACGAGCCCAAGTAATAGTAATGTTAAATTTATGTTGATTGTTAAATTAAAAGCCAATTCCGTCTGGCCATATGAAAAGAAATATAACCGTGCGTCATTTACAACGAAGATGGTGAACAGCCTAAAGTGGAAAATGTGACAGAACATTGTATGCCATGCACATTAATTAATGGGTATAGAATTACACAACACAAGAAAATTGTCGTTGTGCGAACTGGATTGGATTTTGTAATTTGTATACGCTGAATGCAGTATGGCGATATGAATTTTCGTCGCGACATGTAAAATATCAAAATAGCATAATATTTATCCAATTACTTCAATTGACATTGAAATCACACATTGAAATGTTTGAATCGGAACAAAAACGAAGCGATTAAACGTGTCTGCTTTTCATCTATTCATCAAATACAAACACAATTGAATACTTTACGTTGGTGATTTGTTGTGCACGTATCGCCCCGTATTATCTTGAGCACGATTTTTGTAATAACCTTTGTGTTTTACATGCCATGAACCAACTTAAAAAAAGAGAAGATAATGACGCGCGCCAGGTTATAGCGTGCATAGTGATTTATGTAGTGTTTGAAAATAACATTAACTTAAATAAATCGATTACAACAGCAGATAACAAACTCTTTCATATGTCTGACAGCATGTCTGAACGTTAAAAGATCACAATAAACGTCAAGTTAAATAGATACATTATACTAGATTTAAATGAAGTCTATGCGTATGACTGTGGTTAACATTACATGGGAAATAAACTAAAACATAAACATAACCACACATTTTTTACTAAGTAGTGAGTGTTATTAAATTTATTTCTGCATAAAATAAAGTTAATTATGATGGTAAGTTTACATGATCATTATGCCACAATTCTCCAAAGTCTTATGTAAAGTACCCTGTTTCATTTTACTTTCGGCGTGTGTCTTTTTTCAATAGGACTTTTTCATGGAATTGTTTGTTTTATGGGCATATCTAATAACAATACTTTTTCGCCGGACTGTACGAAGGCACTATTATTCACTACTATAAAATGAATCAGATTGATTCATAAATTTCCGTGCTAAAAATTGCCTGTGTGTCAGGAGGTATGGAGTATCCTTCCTGAGTCCCACGGGATAAATCCTGCCCAACTATTTCTACTAATTCTTGGGCCGTAGCGCGGTCAACGCGATACCTGGACACAAATCCATGTCGCGAATATTCACGAACTAAATTCGAGGACGAAACTGTCTTCTTTTTCGCCGATTCCGTCGCTGTAAGCGCACGTACGCGTCTATTTCGACCATTTTGTCAACAGTTTGCACCACCTTACAGGCCCTTGCAAATGCCCAATACAAATTTGCAACCAGCAGGTGCACGTTGCAACTTCAACTTTTAATGAAACGGACACAAGGTTGCAAGTTGCAATTATAAGCAAATTTGCAACTGCAACTGCGTTGCAACCGTTAATGAAACGGCCCCCAGAATGCAGGATTTTACGTTTCCAACATTTTCTAGGGGAAGGACCCCCAACCCCTTTCCCCAGATTGCAGTAGGGGACACACCCTCCCGCACCTACCCCTTTCGCCACTTCGTTGCTCAATAACAATCGTTGATGGGCAAATGTGCACCCCCTTTTCAAAATCCTGGCTACGGGCCTGCTATTGTATTTCATTTCAAAATATCGCCCAATTAAACATTTCCGATATAAGACATAATCGAAAACGGCATTTATTTTAATGACAGATATTGACACTTTGGCACAATTAATTTGTCTACGAATATCAAAAGCTGTTTTAGTTAAAGCAAGTTTATTTAAGTTCGATTGAATCGAAAGCCTTAAGTTTACTGAGTATTTTCCTCTTATGAACCAGTAGTTGGTGTCTATAAAAGAAATATTGAGAACGCTCCGAAGTGGGGATGGAACCCGAATCTCATAGTCAAAAGGCGGGCATTTTTTCAGTATCACCTGTTTAAATGTCGCAGATAAGTGATTGAGCGTCACACATACTTGTAACACAACTACAAACTCATTTAAAACATAAACTATTATAAAAATGAAAGTTCGCCGGCTAGGGGGTAAAAATACATCTTGTTTTAACACAATTTCGGGTATTAATATCAAGGAATCACTTGTTACACCGAACAAAAACCACTTGACAAAACTCACGCATACTTAAAACAATAATAAAACTGAGATGATGAGTGCAAATCATTGGGGATTTAAATAGGGTTTAATAACATCCAATCCTGGACGAACTCATCCAAATAAAAAAAACTAAACAACGTATAACATTTTGTTAATTAAAATACAACAACATATAACACAGTATAATACAAATATTATCTTACCTTAATACATCAATCTGTTGAACACACGTCCATATTTAATGCAGTAAACAAAATGAGTAATGCAATATTTTTTAACATTGATTTAAACGATCATCCCCTTGACAAATGCTTGTGTTTGAGGTGTTTTGTCTACCGCTATAAACTGAAATGACTTGTCGACTACGAGTTGGAGATTAACAAAACAACGATTCACCAGCTGTTGCATGAAGTATCACCGGTATTTTATGGATCGAGATAAGATTTAAGTACGGGAAAGTCGTTATACATATCTTTAAGTACAGACATATAACATAAGCGTAGCACATGTTTTCAACATATGTACACAGGCGCTCGCCGGCAATGACTCAATGATCGACTATCCGCTGGGACTTTTTGAAAAATGCAGCTGCAGCCGTGATTTTTATAAACCTGTTTATTATAATGCACACACATACTAAATCAATACAAATATTCCGACAAAACGTCTTCTTAAAAAAAGATAGTTCGACTATGTATAAAGATATTGACAAGGTAGTGCACTCGCCATTTTTTCAAGCAACGGAAGTACGTCATTACCCATAATTAAATCGCTGTCACCCCGGTCGCTTATTGAAATGCGCGCGCAGGCCGGGAACCTCGCTCTTTCTCTACAACAACGGCAGCCAATACACACTATGGGCGCCAGATTTAATGGTTGACGCGCTGATTTGTTTTCTTGATATCACCATTGCAGACGAAATAAAGTTAAACAAATGGTAAGGAATGATTTACGTGTATGCAATTTACAACATATTTTGTTGATTACCCCATTGCCGTTGTTGTAGAGAAAGAGCGAGGTTCCCGGCCTGCGCGCGCATTTCAAAAAGCGAGCGGGGTGACAGTGATTTAATGACAATTGAAATAGTATTTGTCAATATAGAGGAAGCTTGAAACAGCAATACATATATTAAATGCACCGATATGTCTATATAACATAAAAGATATCATAATTATGCACTGATATGAGTATATAAATCTAAACGTATACAACGACACTTTTAAAATTCATCAATGTTTTGACGAAGTCTATTCAATAGTGATGCATAATACAATTGAATAAAATAACTCAATGATGCAATTACGGTTTCCCTTCACGCGACGGTTTAGCAGAGGGAAACCATCAATAGTTTTTTTCACCGCTTTGTACTTCGCATCTCTGTGCTCTTTGTTATAGATAAACTGCAAGGATAAGAAACATCATGCTATTAAAAAAAAAGGTTTGCAGAGACAGTTTTAGATAACAAAACTTGGTATGTATTGCTGTATTGAGTTTTGCTTTCAGCTTCATATATAAGTCAAAGTAAATTTGAAGGCACCCTCATATTTAATAATCACTATTATACAATTCAGCATTCCAATACGAGTAGGCAGATCGTAAACCAAATTCTGTAAGTGGTGTATGATGTGAAGGTATGTTTTGATTTATTCAAATGATCACTAGACTAGCAGTCAATAGATAATCATTTAAAAACATTTACATAAGAGCAGAGTAATGATTCCTTAAGCAAAGAATTCTCAATTAAAACATAACAAACCATAGTTTAAAATAAAAAGTATATACATGTATGCGTTGCTAATATAATATAAGCAGCCACTTCAATAATAAAAGGAGAGGATATAATGTAAAAACATCAGGGTGAGCTTTTGGACTAGTGTTTAATACGAACATTTTTCAAACATCAGCGTGTTTGTTTTAAACTACTATAACAACATATGCAGTTATCTGAAAGCATACATAGAAATGCGTGTGTATATCAAGATTATTTTAAGCTCTATCTAAAACGTGTAAATAGTGTAAGGTATTCATAAAACGTGTGTTTGTGTACACATTAAACAAAATGACATACTGTAAACAATGTTGTTATTTCTTGTTCTATTACGACTTCGCACAATTAAATGGACAAATTTGCGTTCTAAAAACGTTTATCAATTCTAGCACAATAATCTATACATTGGTACATTTAGGTTATTTAAAAACATAAAGAATTAAAAAAAATAATAAAACAAATAACTAAGTCGTGTTTGAATCAGTTCTGTTTGATGTATCTATTTTAAATTTAAGATGAAGAAAACAATATAAATACCATAATAATAATTATAATTTTAAAGAAAATACCTTTTAACGATAAACATGTCATTAACTACAAAAATACATTTCTTATTAACCACAGAGACCATTGAACCAGTATACTAATGTGACGAAACAGACATAAATTAGCCGATACATAAAAAGACTTCACACAACCCATGAAAAAAAAAACAGTTAATACAAATGCTCAAGAGCCTTATCTAAAACTAACAGCCTAAGCCCAAATGTTAACACGGCTACATTTGTTACAATCATCTCTAATTTTGTATAAAAACCTACACACTTAACAAAACCACACCAAATGTATAACTATGTTACTTTTAGTCCTTGGTATCATTAATGTCTTTATTAGAATAAGCATTTCTCTTACAAGTACAATAATTTCTTTTATCAACACAAATATTAATATGATAAGTACAATAATTGTCTTGAAAGTGATACTTTATTAAGATATAAACAGAATCGTCTTAAAAGTCGATTTCAATGTTTTCTCTAGTTTTGGTGATCCTGTTGTGGTATTTGATGACGGACATCATCAACAAACAGTAACACAGAGAATGCAAAAGATACCGATGACTGATTGGATTAAAGTTTCGGTTAAAACTACTTTTTTTTTTAAATATTATATTTAAACTTACTATTTTATATCAGAGTCTTCTTTTTCTAATATTGGATTTCCCAATGAAGTATTTATTTTATAATAAACGCCATCAGCATACAGTAAGGTGGGGCTTGCTAATACAACCGAAGAAGCTACCAATTGTGTCAGCGGGTGCGATTTCCGTGTACGTTTATTCCTCAGACACCACAGTGAGAAGATACGTTCTAAAGTATATTCTTCGTTGCTTACACTATCTTCGTTCAGGCCTCTGATACCAGATATGGTTTCCCCTTCAATGGATTTGTCGATCGCTGGTGGCTGTCGAGACAAAGATTATACAATTAAATAAGCATCGTGCATCGGGAAACATTGCCGTAATTTGAAATTAGAATAACTGATAATGGTATTTGATGTCTCAACACAAGCATTATTTTTTCAACATTTAATGTGTAAAGTAAATCAGTTAAAGCTAATACCATTAAAATAATAATAAATAACGGCGACTTTTAAACATTTAATTTGCATATTATTAACATAAAGTTAAACACTTTCATCGATTACATCTATTTTGGCGTGTATTTGGGTGAGTCGTCACGCAATTTAACTGGTTTGCTTGACTGAAAAGAGACTATATTATTTAACCAACATTTTTATTAATATCGGCAATAAATGAATTTTCGAACTTGTAAGTATCGGGAGAAAATAAAATAAAGACGTGTAATTGGGATGCGTCGTGACGAGTTTTAACTTGGTTGCTTGACCGAAAAGCGGCAATACTGTTTCACCGTTTTAACAAATTGAATTATGTCGGCAAAAACAGAATCAGCAAACGTGTTAGTGTCGGTGAAACATTAAAGTAAATACGCCAAGTGTGTGTCTGTAGTATTATGTATATTAAAGTACGTATAAAAAAAGAGGGTGTATTTCCATTTTATATAAAGATATTATATACAGTTGTGATTTAGTTTTTATATACATAAAAAATTAATGTTATAAAGTTGTGTTGTTGTTTGCCACATAGTTTTAAATCGGATTAAATATATAGGAATAATTATGTTAGAAAAAATACCGAAATTCATCATTATTACAATCCATATTTGTAAATATTCTGAAAACAAATGTAATTATTTTTCGGCTCAAATACAAAACAGCCCTGATGGGTATGGACTCATTCGACAGAGAAATGGTAGACATCAATCGTCTGTCAGAATAAAGATAGTGTTTTAACAATTTACCTCCGTATCAGTTTCGCATTCAGTTGACTCTTCACTTCCAACACAGTCCTCGATAAGCGATCCAAACTCGTGTATCTCGTTGTGTAATATATTATCCAGTTTCGAACTTTTTGCAAACACAAATTTCTCGACGTGGTTGTCTAGATGTAACTGTTTAATTGTTACATTGATGTTTATTATTTCCTTTTCCTGTCTTTTAGATACAATATATAAATGTCGTCTCATATTCTTGTCCGTAAGTTCGTTAATTAAATTAGTGCGCTCTTGAATGAAACGAAGTGTCTCACTGATTTTTTCTTCAACTGCGCGTAGTGCTCTGTTGTTTTCTTCGTGTTTCCTTTCTCCAGCGCTTTCAACAATCGATTGTAACTGATCAAGACTTGCGTCAATACTCTTGCGAAACTCTTTGATTGAATTTTGATATGTTGTCTTACAAACGTCATTTGATGTATTGTTTTCCAAAACGCCTGCTTTTATCTCATTTAGTTCTCGCTCACACTGTTTTAGTGTCGAGCAACTTTCATTTAAACAGTCTTCATCAACGGCATGATCGTATAGATCAATGATAGAGTCACCGCAACCTAGGTGATCCGAGCGAATACAACGCCCGCATATAGTGACATCATGCTTTGCACAATAAAGTAACTGATAGTCGGTTTTATGACGAGGGCACTTTTGTTCGTGTATGTCTACTTCTCTTGACACTGCATCATATTTAGAATTTACTGGAAATGTATTATGTCTTGAAGCTCTGTTATGAGTAGAAAAACAGCTGCTACAAAGTCGTTGGCTACAGTTCTCACAAAATCCATACACAGACTCTTCGAAGCAAAATCCGCATACATCCGAGGCGGTAGCCATGTTTGAAACTGTTGTAAATAAAAACACCATTTCATTAAAGATTAAGTACATTATGAATAGTGCATAGTAAAAGACTGCTGTCTTTAAAAAATGCTTCACATTTGATTAATCTATCCATAGTGATTCAAGCAATGACTTTTCAGTCGTAGTCGATTGCGTATTGTTATTCGTACAGTTTGACGTTCGTATACATCAATTTAGGATTGCAATTCCCTATAAAATGGAAGACCGATAAATAATTGCAAGTTAAAGCGAGTATATTCGGCTAATTCGACTGTTTAGATGCGATCAAACGACACATAGAAGCATTTTTTTTCTGCCCAAATACGGTTAAACGTGTAAGTATCGATCAAAACTTGTACGTCAAATAACATTAATGTAAACACTATTTATTGGTGATGTTATTTAGAGATTTATTTTTTGTTTATTTTTCATAACATTCCTCGTTAATGTGCAATTGTTGTTTAAAAATTATGATAATAACAAGTTGTCATTGAAATTGTATACATGTATACTCGTTTAAATGGGCATTTATTATGCTATGTAATCAATACGACACAATAGCGCGTATTGTTTGGCAAACGTGTCCTAGGTTAACAGTAAAAACGTCTTAAACTTAAAGTCAAAATAAAGTAGAGCGCTATTCGGTTTAACACATAGTCTTAAATAACAAGCATTAGATGCATACATATCGTTCAGCTGTACCGGGTATTTTACTTGCTTTACCTTTGAATTATATTGGTAACCTAAACGGATGTGTGTATTTATTGAAAAGTACACAGAGATTACAAAAAAAAAACAACCTCGATGTGTTGTTTTCTGAAGCACACTTATTGCATTAATGTTATCGTAGCGCTGCATTCATACAATTGCTAAGTAATTATTGAAATTACAAAAACAGTTTACAATTTTCACAGTAATTAAATTCAATGTGTTTTACACTTCAGCACGATGTTAAACCCATATTTGCGGGTACGAGTTTGATTTATATGTTAGCCATCAAACAATTCAAATGTGTTAATTCGCTTGTTATTTTTACTTTCGATTTCGATTTCGAATAATTACATGTTTATTTGTATCAAACTGTTAAGCTAATCCGAAGACTACGTGATAGCGATGCTGAATACAATATAATACATTGCGATAATAAATACCATTACCCTTCGTTCGATGTTAAGCCGTTACAGGTTAATACAAAGGTTTGTTATTCGCTTCAATTCCCATTGCTAGTGTGATTCATGTTCTAGATTAACTGCATTGCTATAAACGATAACCAATGTGTATTGGCTAGTTGGATTGCTTCCCCTCGGTGTTTCAATGCAAATTTTCTTGTACCTAGAATTTGATCATTTTTTGGTATTTAGCTAGAACCGACTGTTGTGGATAGAAAAATAAAGTAAAAAACATGGGTCACCAGTGTTGTTAGTTTTTTATTCGCACTTAAACAACATACCTATTTTAGCATATGTATAAATTAAAAATATGACAAACACACCAAAATCGTGTAAATTAGTGATAAAACTGTTGAAAAAAAACTAATATCTCTCTCTCTTTGTATAATACTGATTTAACTTTAATGCAAATTTATAAAAAAAACAACAAAAAAAACAACAACACATAAATGGATTTTTCGGGGCATTACTTTATGAAAAACAACAACAACATAATTTCACATATGAAAATCAATTCCATGCATGTTACTGTTATTATTATTAAAGTTTTTCCCATACCTAGATTTTGTCGAGAGTTACCCAAATGTTTCATTATTTATTACTTTATAAAAATATAAAAAGAAAAACATAGGTCACCAGGGTTGTTTGTTAACAAACGAAGTTTATCTGCATAAACAACAATTAACAACAAATCAAAACAATAAACATGGAAAAGTTTGTTACACAAACTCGTAAATGTATGCCAAAGCAAAAGTAGAGTAAGATTTAAATAAATCACAAATAATGTGTATCCAGATCAGTAAAAGTATGGTAATACAGCATCCAAAACAAGATGTGAGCAACAAATTTAAAGGGGCATATGAACGGTATTAATTGTAATTCTTAACATGACTTGACCATTGTTTGGCTGTATGCCAATTTAAAAGAAGATTTCATTTTAATCAAGACCCAAATAATTAATAAAATGTATCGAGATCAGTAAAAGTAGGCAGTATCCAACTAAAAACAAGATGTATATAAGACACTCAAAGGGGTACACCAACGGTATTAATTGCAATTCTTTTCATGACTTGACCAATCACGTCATTCCATTGTTTTGCATAAATGTATCTTTAAGCAGTTATATATTATTGGAATTGGTAAGACAATGAATACGCAAAACAATATATACACACAGTTAATGTACGATATAACCATAATTCAACAAAATTAATTTAATTNTAGTAAATGTGTGAGAAATCAAAATTATAAAAGTATTGAGATTAAGTGTTAAGCATAACATCAAATGAACCTGACATTTTAAATATTATTTATGCATATTAAAGTATATGTTTGTGACATGTTCAAAACAAATGACCATTCAATAACACGTTCTTTAATGCGCAGGAAAGCTTTTCTTTTTAATAAGCCTAAGTTTCGACACAAGCATCTGCAATTATGAAGATGTATCGCCAATTTTCCCGTATTAAAACTCATGCTTGCCGTTTCAATCACGCTATAAAAAGGGTTTGTGTGGTCTTAGAGATGATGGTCGATTCTTATTAAACATTTTATATGACATATATTGTTTAATCATTTGCCTTTGCTTCATAATAGTTGATTTATTGGTGTTTTTCCAATATTTGATATCCATCTTGTTTTTGATTCGAACATCCGAAAAAGCATACACTTATTGCGCAACCGGTGTTACAGTATCCGAAACGCATACACTTATTGCGCAACCGGTAAAAACAAATTTGCGTAAAACTAAACTGCCGCGTACGTCCTTAAACATAACTGGCCATGTAAAATTATGCATTTTTCATTTAACAAAATTACACAAATAACGTAAATGGTAATCTTTATTATTTCAAAATAATGTGCATGTGCGTCAGGTCAATGTCACCGAGCTATATCCCAATAATAATTGAATTAACTCAAGGAATTAAGTAAAACAACACACAATAATTTACATATCTATTTTATACTCTGGGCGCAAGTTATGCTTAATAAAAACACCTTCAATAAACACTATTTAAATATAATTTTAATCATAGTTACATAAACATTAAAGCAACATTTACTTTTTTCCCTTTTTTGCCTTTTTGTTTGTGTGTTGTTGATTTTTTCAATTTTCTTTATTTACGTGTGTAGTGCTATTCCACGTTGTTTATTCTTTAAATCATGTTTGAAAATGATACTGATTTAAACATTTTTTATTCACACCAACCAAAGTCTTCATAGATACTATGTACCTTAATTAATATCGAAACAAAGATTAAACAAATTTATTCAATCTATGTATTTTTTTACATAATTTGTTATATCCACACTATATTATGTTTAAGATGGAAATACAAAATAGAATAACAAACAAACACTTATACAAAAAACTGTGGTTACCTCAACAACATTCTATCCGTTGACCTCATTTTAGACGACAGATGTTTCGACATATGTACTAGTGTTGGCTCACTTGCTTCGAGTGTTAATATTCGAGCATTTACACATTCATTAATCAGTTCACGAGTGCTTACCTCAAATCAACAAGGAAGTCACGAGTCTTGCCAAGCAAGTATTTGGAACTGTTCGTAAAAAATACCTATTCTTAAATGGAACCACGTCTATTAGATTTATGATGATCAAAGATGAAAACAACTATAAAATAATTGACAAAAGTGCCCACGTTTGTTGTGCTTTGGTAGATTTGAATGAATCTATAGTCGTTTTTATCTGAAAGACTAGTTCAGCAAAGGTTCCCTGCAAATAATAATGCATTTACCATTTTGTATTTTGTAGTCAAATCTAGACTATGTATTGCCAAGTTCTCATTAATTGTGACGGTGTTTGTTGTATTATGTAACTTCTAGCATCAAAATTAATATAATTACTGAATGTTACTTAAATTAATCTCAATTAGTGATTTATAAATATAATGTGTGAAGGAATTTTACATGATACTGAGTAAGTCGATATTTGTATTATTACAATTTTCTGCTGTTTGTTTAGCTGAAGTGTGGTGTGATTGTATTTATATAACAAGATATTACTTTTTGCAATGAACGATGTCGATGATCAATACACTTCATTGTATACATGGGGTAATTTTTTTTCTTGTTAATCGATTCTAAATTATGTGATTTATATTGAACTGTTATTTATGTGTTCAAATGTTATATACAACCTCTTAACCTCAGTATCAGTACAGAGATTTGGCTGATGGTTACAATATACTTGATAACTGAGCTGTGCAATTCTACAATCTTTGAAAAAAAAAACAAGTTTGATTTACTGGAAGACATGTTTTCTGGTATTTTTTTCTTTACACGTGTGCAGGGAAATATTGATGTTCATGAATTGATCACTTAAATGCTTTAAGATTGAAGACTACAGCATAACACATGCGCGAAGGTAGGTAACAATCGACTAACACGTGTCAGGGGATAAAAAGGTTAACAATAAAACAAACAGGTACTTTGATTCGTGTCAAATTCTTTCTTAAAAATCACATGACATTCCTCTTTTATTTCTGAAATGCATTCAGCTTCGAATGATCTTTAAGGAAATGTATGGTTATGAGGGTCCCTACGTTCAAAATGTTTACAAAATATTTTACTAAAGTTCATTTTTTTACATTATATTACATAAGGATTGGAATAAGTATACTGTGACCTGATTAAGCATAACGCGCTGTTAACAGCCAGGGCAGATAATCGATGCGAGTTGTTTGATTTTACATAAATTATGTATCGCCTAAGATTCAAAAGAACTACCTTTTCTGCGTATATTGCATATTGCTTTCGCTCATAATCGGTCATGACTATATCAACAGCTTTAAGTCTAAAATAGATCACATTCCTGCATAAACAACGACCTTCTACGATAAAACAAGATGCCGGTAAGCATTAGAATTGTTAAATTCACTCTCGTCACTGAATAAATGAACGATATCTGCGTAGTATACTACTTTCTTCTGCGATTAATAAGTTTAAGTTGATTATGCACGGAAAGCAATTAACGAACCTTTCTATTTTGAAATTGTTTTAAAGTCGTCCTAATCATTATCTTCACCAATACGATGCTTTTATTTGCGTATTATTCATAATCGCAAAACGGCACTTCTTCTGCCTGCGTATAAGAAACTTCTTGCATACTTCTTTCATAGTTTGCATAAATATATTCGTCGTCGATGAGCTAAATTCTAAATAGCACATTATCACAATTCTTGGTCGTCATAAAGTAAGCTATTAAGACAGCACCATCTAGTTGTGTGGCCACACTAGTTGGTAACTAGTATTAAAAAGCCCCAGAACTCAAGGGTCGCAGGTTCCATCTCACCATCAACACTTATCTAATAACTCGCCTTAAGCTTGACGTTAAACCGATGTACTTCACATTTAGCCCTGACCATATGGGGGAATCCATGTTCTCTCGATAAAAATCTACTTAACAAACGTCTGGTAGTCTTTAGCAACCGTTGTTCTTCTGTCACCAAATACGCCAAGACGTGGACAATTATAGTGTTTTTTTTCAATAGTCTGCTACTGTTGCTATAGGCAACCAGACGTGGAGAACAAAAGGGTTTCTTTCATAAAGCCAGCCATTAATCGTCTCAAGTCGATGCTTCTATACTATCCAATATAATACCGACATTACATTCTCAAATGTCATTTACTACGTATACTATTTCTTGGCGATTTAAACATATCGGAACATTTATTTCAATTTAAGAAATTAAAGGATATACACTACTGATATTTCCATTTATTTCAATATAAGCAATAGGAATAATATATATTATATATATTCTTTTTCTTTAACCACATTTGTCCTTATGTCGTTAAAACCATACATAATTTAAAACAGCAAAATCATTCAAAACGTTTAGCCCGGACGAATGATGTCGCACACAAAACTGAAAGATGAATGGTGTCTGAAACACTAAATGGACGTTGTAAACGACATTATATTATGGTAAATATATAATGTGCTTAGAGAGCGTCATTCGAAACAAACTCTTTCAAAATGTCATTCTACCACGAAAGATAAGGAAAATGAGCGTGGTATATTGTACAAAAAACTATGGGCTGAGAAACGTAGTTTCGCAAATTCTTAGAAATCCTTGAGTAAAATGCACATGCTTTAACGTAGAATCTAGTTAACTTGTGAAGAAGAAATAATTTCTGCATTATATAGTGGTACAATTTGTATATTAAAGTTCACAAACATGTTAACCTTTTGTCAATATGCATTTAGAAGATAAATATTGTCAATGTATTTTATTGCGTTATTTTGATTTATTTGCTCAATGTTTATTAATGAAGCCATTTTGAATTTTGATGTTACGCAAACGCATGTACGTATCTTTTTCGCTGAAAAATTGCGGAGTATAGATTTAAATGGTTCTTATGATATGATATAGTAAAGACGAATTATATATTCATTTGTGATATAATCGAAAACAAATCCAATTATTTGTTGGTTATTGTGTTGGTTATTTCGTTCATAATCAACGAATTGTCGTTCCAATTCTTGTTATCAAACCACTCGTCGTTTAATGTTTACTCTTAAGAACTACAAACCGCTGGCTATTACCGTAATAAACATCACTGAGCTATGAATTATTTCTTAAACAAACCATGGTAAAGCATGAAATAACGATATAAAAATACAAAATTGATAGTTATCGATGTGGATGCGATCTTGATCATTGTTTATCAATATTTTTCACTTAATTCAACCAGGACCAAACAAATATTTTCACCTTTAATCGCGCCCCTCGCAAAATCATACATTTCTTTAATGGCTCGTCAATTTAAATCGATTATATAGCGGTATCAATAAATATCCTGTATACCATACACATCCTTGCAACTAAAAGGTCCTGAAACGTCGTGTATTTGAGAAAGGGACCGTAAAACTGCAATTTCCGGCAATATTTCGCAGTCAAACAGGACAAGGTCAAAACAAACATACAATATACGCAGACAAACTATGGCATGTATGTCAACAACGTGACATTTCCTGTAATTGATAGTTTACATACCATTTAAATATAAGTCGGTTGCTGTGATATGGTATTTGATTTCGAAGTGAATGATAAGTCCAATAATCTCGACAAATAGACGAATTCAATACATATATATGTTCGGTGAAAAAGCCTTGATTAAACTAACAAACAGAACAGTCAATCAAGATATTGCACAGATGTTTTAATTCTAAATCACTTTGCACTTTATTAGCAAAGATTTGTTCATTCGATATTTTCACGAACATATAGATCTCCCTATGCGTTGCGGTGTTTTAATTTACGTAATTCCAGACCAATGAAGCAACGGTCAAAATAGTTACTAAAAAATAATCAAAATCATTTCTGATGAACATCTAACCAGCCATAAATTACAACTCATTGAAATTGGGAAAATTATAATGTGCTGGTTACTTTTATGTTGCATATTATAGCCCATATGTAGTCCAAAATTCGAAAATGCAAAACATCATTATATGTCGATTGTGTTGCTTTTACTCTAATTTGACATACGCAAGCTTACAATTTACGCACGGTGTACATGTATTCCATAGTTTAAATGAATTAATTTTGACAGTGCAAAACTTGTTTCGTTAACATGAAAGATTTTTTGGAATACATGTTGTTAAACGTACGACAAGAATGTATTGATTGGACAGGGTCTTAATTACAAAAGTTTAATGGATACCCCATACAAATTACATATTCCTGAATAAATAATGAGCTTTTGGATTTGAAACTTAATTGAGCAGAACGCAGCGACAATTCTCTCAAGACTTGAAAATGGATACAATAATGCAACTCATTAAATATTAATATTGAAAACACAACTATAGACTTACGCATTATCCAAATGTTTTTTACGATAATAAGTAGCCTTATTCATTTATGTCAGATTCTCTATGGGCATGATCAACGCGATGTCGCATTCATAAATCATAATTACCCGCTTTCTACAGCTCATTTAAAACAATGAATACAGACAAACGGAGACACAATGGCCCTATTTATTATTTCTTTTAACTACTTGAACTCTTCATAAATTTAAACATCGATATGATATAGACATGATTGTAAATGGATGAATGTTTGTTTAAAGTATGTGAATTCTTAGAACCTCATGAATATCTTGTATTCGGTTTATTGCTATTGTCGAGGGACACTGAAACCTTGTAACAAACAGAATAAAACAAAACAAATTAAAAAATAGATATTAAAAAAGAAACTGCGCTTTTGAATGTCAATTTCACAAAGCTTTGTCAGAAACAGAATGTAACCCGAACGTCATGTCGGCGTCGATATAACACAACGGCATCACACTTTAGAACACAATTATAAATTGATTGACATTAAAAAAATATATTATTAACTCTATGATCGTACACATTGTATTGTTCCTTCATTTTACATTTAGTGTTCGTTTATTAGATGATATAGATTTGATTTGATTGTGTAAATTGTGTTGTACAAATAAAACAACTATTACGACACTGGCGGTATTGCATCGTCATGTAATTCGGTAAGAAAAACGAAATATGAAATTGATGCTTGCAAAAGGCAAAATTTAATTAGATAGTTTGGTTGTGTATGGTTATTTCTAGGTAAATACAACAATTCATGTTTAATTGCTTGGTAGAATTACAATACAAGTCTTACAACCAATTATAACTTTAATATGTAAATATCACTAAAAAGGAGATTTATATTCTGTAAAGCATTACAAACACAACTATGCACACCATGGGACCCACAGGCATCAGTTAGAGTAAAATGCAATTGGTGGTGACGTAAAATGACCCCCGAACTTCACTTGGCAACAGATTAAGTCTTAATTTATTTTAAAACAAGATGCACTTTAAAGCTACATGTTCACAATACTTACAAACAAAATTATGCCCTATCTCAAAGAAATTCTAAATTAACAGAATGTGTTTAGTATGTTCAATCCGGATTCAATTTGTGTACATACTTATCTTAACGAACACTGTACGGTCATTATACTTGATCTTATAAATTGTTATTTGTCTAAACTTTGATTGGTAAAGAAAACTGTTTTAGAATGTAAAATAATTCATGAGTATGCAGTAGATGTATGTTCAATCAGCGAAATTAGTTCATTTTTATAAATCTGTGTGACAGTGTTGTATACGGTGTGGAAAAGTCATATTTACTAACATGGGACGCTTTATAATATAAACGTTCAATTCTATTAAGGACTTTCGTTGAACTTTTCATACATGTTTGCCAAAACAAGTAACATTCGAAATATAATGTTTATCCACAGAGATTTTACATTTGTTTTACCACACGTGTAACGCTGTTAGCATTCATCTATTCAGAAGAATTTGCTTATTTATTGTATGGCTTTATTGCATATCGTCACAATACCAAATGTGTTGCTGTTGGTTTTTTGTTATCATTCAGACAAAAGCATAACAAATTGGATTGGACAATATTCCTTTCAGTTGGTGTGTATTATGAATACCAATAGCATGCACTTTTGGTTGGACCATGGAGCATGGCAAAGTTTTTGTGCCATAAACCAATAGTATCGGAACCGATTTACATATTAGATTTGACTGGCATTGTGTTTAAAATTACTATGTAGCAATGAATTAATGCATTTTTAGATGTGTAAACGTTAAAAGAATACGTATTGTGTGGTTTACTATAGCGGCGCTTAAATATTTGTTTTTCTAACCATTTACCTAAACACGGTCTAAATGATAGAGATTATAATTTTTTTGGCAGACTTAACGAAATAGGGTTATAGTTTTAATAGAATGAAATTATGTATACATGTGTATACCAGATGTGGGGGGTAATATAACGGATGAACATAGTTTAATGCGCGTCCATTATGTAAGTGTTACAACTGGTGCTTCCGGTTCGAAAGATTATACTGAAATACAGTTGGAAATTAATATGTAAAAGTGTATGTTTTCCCGTGCTTGAAGTAGGTAAATATAGTAATTGATTATATCGATGAATATGTTTATTTTGTTTTACCATTTAAAAGGTATGGAAAGAAATCAAAATATGTTTTACGAGGTGTTAGGTATATCTAATACATGCCAACTGTTTTACTTGATTGCATCAAAAGGGTACAATATGTGAACCTGATATATTTAAGGGCTCGACTTTAAAAATGTCATATACTGTGGTATTGATAGTGGACATGTTGTATGATAGTTTATAAGTGTTGATATGTTGATTTTGTCTTTCGTTTTTCTACAATTTGTGATTTTGTTCTCGGCAGCAGAGGTTTGTGTGTTACTGACGCACGATCAGGCTTATTGGAAATAGTAGTTTATGGCTGAGAAACACTATAAAGCTTTAAAATAACTACAAGTATATTTTATATTTCAGTAATGAAACAAAAATTGGGTTATTCAGGTTCTATTCTACAAATCGGTCTTATTCAATGGTATTTCCTAACAATTCAATGCGCACCTCTTACTAAAGCATATTTGAATAAATGCTTCTGATAACTATAAATTCAGTAAATTTGGTGAGATTAAGTTGTACGGCGGAAAAGAAATATGTAAAACTTAGACATAATCAGTTGTTGTCTGACCTTGGAACTCTTAATATGACATTGACCTTGACGGTAGCCACGTGATTTTTGGAATAAAGGTCAGCAACTCATACAGAGTAAAATGTGTTGTTGTTTTGTAATATATATATAGCCAGAAATCCCTTTTTGACAATTGAGTCCTAATTTTGACCTCAAATGTCATTGAGCTCCAATATTGCCTCATGTTTATGCGCGACATTTCGTCCGATACCAGTGAGTATTTTAGCCACGTTGTTTTGTAAATACTTAACAGTCTGGACAAGGTTCGGGACAGACATCGAGTCAGACTGATCTTTATTTATCGATGTTAAGTATAACTTTACCCAATTCCTTTGAAGCACAGTACACTATATCAAAACTTTGTCGGTGTGACTGTTAAAACTTCAAGGAAGAATTCTTGTACATCAGGCATCCTGTGTAGAATTCAAGTAAGTTCCTGAAACAATCGTTATTGTGACAGGTGCGACAATTTAAAACAACATCAACAACATAATGAACAAAACCAGCAACATTTATTCAAACGTAAAACAAACATATTATAACCAACACTGTTTGCATAAATGCAAATTTAAAACACAGCCAGTGTATAAGTGTATAATCTAATTAGCTGATAAACTAATCTTAATTAAAAATGATAAAAATCACATGTTAAAGTACATACACATTCCTATTACAACTACGTATGCAGAACCACGATTTAACATGGAAAGGTACTTATTCACAGATTCGTTAAATCATGATAAAAAAATGCCATAGCTATAAGAAAAATAATGCATGCATTTAAACAAGAAAAATAACACAGATGCCTATGAACAATGTTTAACATATCGGTGTGTTTTTAAAGTATTATCAATAGTCATAATTTAAGAAATAAAACGAAACGCTTTTTATCAATAATTTGATAAATGACTGTTTTACTTACATAGCTTTTATATATGCCGTAAATGCTTGGATGGTAAGGTGGTAGCGCATAAGCTTATACTCCCGAATGTTATGTAACAAACTATCATAAATAAGATAGTTTAGTTAGATATTATATTTAATTATGATAATCTTATATTTAAACACGAAAATATGTTAACTTATTCCTTAAAACACACACTAGTAAACAATTTAGTGTTCTGTCATTGTAATTAGGTCAGTAACGAACATTCAGGAACATAATAATCTTAAAAATGACAGTTGATGACAGTATGTGGATATACAAACCACATTTCAAAATGCTAAACACGCAAATTGTGTAACTTTCTTCCGCATAGCGGGTATACATTAATTTAACCCCGTAAATTCGTCTCCGTCAAAATGCAACTATGTCACACAATAAGGTTTACATATGCCAACCGCAAGTGGGCAGTAAATGTATATATTTCGTACATAGTACAACATATTTTTGTGTGGACTACGTTCAGGTTTGCAGATGTAATTTGATACACGTTTGACATTATCACTTTTCCACCAACAGAAATAAACATTAACATCTCTACATACCTGTACCATCTATGTGGGTTTTGTTATTACCCCCAAAAAATCACGATACGTTCAGTGTTATGAAGATAAACTACAATTGCAAAATATGCAAATAGATGTGTCTGTCTTATATAGCATTTATAGCATAATATAATTTCCACCAATATGAACAATGATTAATTGTTGATAAGAAACAAGCAAAGATCAACACCATGGTCATAAAAAGCACGTCAAAAACTTTGTATAATAAACGATTTAAATAGTGCACAGTACTGTGTTTGGTTGTGTTCATTATAACGATAATATGCAAATAATATACACGTTTATCTAGCCTCGTAGTAGTACAGGGTAGTCGACTTATATTGGGAACGAGTTGCGCTCTCGCCTTTTATTAATTTATTGACCATGTATCACACCGTGCGGAGTCCGTCAGAAGCCTTGACACAAATATAATGAATGGTAGCAAAATAGTCAGCAATGTGATTGATTGATAGAGTGTACAACTGTAATATTCCGACACCTCTTAAATACAGTAACCTAATTTCATGTATTCATAATTGCAGAGACAGTGACACCTAGATTACTGCACTAATTGGTGTGATACTAAGGTGTTCCCGTCATCTTAAAGTTAGGATTATAAACAATCTGGTAACGGATTGGTCATGTGCTCATACTAGATTCTGATGTAATAACTTAGAAATAATGTTATAAAAAATTTATGAGAGCAATACGTCGACATCTAATTGCACTGAGATAACACTAGTCTAAATTTCATAGTTTCTCATAAGCGACTGTTTAGGAACATACTGACACTTATAATATTGTGGTGTGTAGAAGTTAGTTTGTTTATCAAGAGGAACATGTAATGCTTATCTAAAGATAGTAAACGGACATTGACCGCAAAGCATATACAGACAGAAGTAACAAATATTGAACAGTTACACCTGCACATCGCGAGCCCTTTTTTGAAACTTGGAAACATTATGATAATTGCTAAAACTAGGAATGTGACACTCACATATTTACGATCAGTGTTTAAACTTTGTGATGTTTACATGTACAGAATATATATTACGTGCAACTTTGTAAAACGGTGTTTAATATGCAGTTTGAGATATACTCGTGTCAAAATGCTTCGTGCATTAAGAGAATATGTTTATAAGTATATAAAATACATCGCCAAGTCATACAATGCAGTGGTAGATCTATTTAAATGGTACACACGTAAGTGCATAAATATATTAAAGCACTTTACAAATACATATTAAATTCCATTTATTGTATTGATGTTTTATTTTTTTATCCGATGTATATTAATTGATAGTAACGCTATGGATGTTCAAATATACTCTCGAACCTGCGAGATCAGCTTTAACTGTCTTGTTTGCATGTGCACACGCGACGGGTGTTCCTTTCTTCCATAGAAAATAGCCGATTTCCGGAATGTAATGATCTCTATCGTTGGGTTGACGACTGACAATTGACAGTTACCGAATCGCTCCTCAGTAAACAGTTATCTAGGTGAACTGTGTCATCCGATATTTGGACGGTGTCGGAAACCTGGCTCTAGTACGTTTAGGTCCTCTGCCATTTAAAATTGACCATTTTCTGCAAAACAGTTTTATGAAAAGCCGCCTGTATCCCAATCAGACTTCTGATCTTTGTTTTGCATATATCAAAGTATCCCATATGGTATTAGATAGCATGAATGTTAAAAGTAACGCGTTCAAACGAAGAAGCTTCTTATTTGATATTGTATTCAATGCGTCTCCATAAACGAAGAAAATCCACAAATGGTAGGTGGTCCCTAATGGTGACCAGCAAACTGCAAAAGTTCCAATTATCAAAAATGTTGTTTTCACGGCTTTATATGAATGTGAATCCGTTCGTTGGCACATTCTGTCCTGTCGAACAATGCGTCGCACCTGAATGCAAATTCTTGTGTAAATCGCGAGCAGTGCGGTCAATGCAACGAATATAAATATTACAATGACGAATTCGTAGTTAATCTTATTGTTTGAATGACTATTGATGCAAATATCTAAGTCGAATTTCACATTTATATCCGCAAACACAACAAATATTTCAAGCATAGAGACCAGTACGCTGATTATCCAGACGAATAGAATGACGACATTGCTACGAAAGTTCGACATCAGATAGTCGTACCTCAGCGCGTACATGATAGCTAAGAAGTGGTCCACCGCCATTAAGAGCAGGTTGAACAGCGTTGATGTCAACCCAATGTTAAATAACACCGTCGACAGCATACCCAAACAAACGTTATTGTCCATGAGTGTAACAGATATGTGACTAACGCAAACATTTGTGATAACCAGAATATCAGAGACAGCCAAATTGATAATAAGCTTGTTGTAAGTGGTCCATTTGTCTCGTAGAATGTGTGCCGTTGCTAAGATGGAACAAACGTTTGCGATGATGCCACAAACACTCACTAGCAGGACCATTACGTTTTGTGGTTGTTCATAGAATCCCCTGCTTTCATCAACAGTGGACACGTTGCCATATGAAGTATTGGTCGACGTAGAATTCTCCATTGTTGTTATTGCCAACGTGTTATCGGGGTCCATTTTGTGAAGTTTGTGTTTGGGTATCGTTCAACCGATTTGTAATCGTTCATTTGGAATACTCTCAATTTACCTACAGCGGTTTAAGCAATCAAACTGTATAATATTGCTATAAACAAAATTATAAAGTAAATTAAAGCTGAGTAATTCGCACTGGAGTATTAACAATTATGAATTTAAACAATATGTGTTACCCTCAAATGATAACTTTATTATTGTTTCGTTTAAGAACATGCATACACAAGAAACACATTTTGATATTAATATTTATTTTTATTTACAAGAGTAACTCAACACTAGCATCAGATTGTAAACACATGCGAAAATGTATGAATAGAGGCAAAGAGTCCATTGTGCCAGTACTATAACTGCAATTTAAAACGTTGACAATGAATGCTTCGAAATGCTTATATTTTGTTATATACTTTTAAACAATCACAAGAATACATATGATTTACAACAACCATCATATAATAAACATTGCACATTCGCAACTTAAATGGAAAGTTTATTTTCTCCTGTTATCCAAACTGATGCTGATCGATAAAAATAATTGCAATAATACGAATACAAAACCTTGCCAATATTTGACTACAAAATAACGATATCTGTAAATATGACATCCGAACAATGTCATATGATACATGTAATCGTATGCCGTCAAAGCCTGTTTCCTTACACATCGATTTCAGAAGAATTCTAGCATTTACATTTAATGAGAAAACAATATTTTAAACGGGACAAAATGCGTCATGCAAAAATGGGTCGTACGCCATATGCGGCCAGCATAGCTCCAGACCAGACTGCGCAATTGCGCAGTCTTGTCGGAGGCTAAGATGTCCGCTATAAAGTCAAGCGGCTCAAATGATATGTGTAGTTGTACATCATTATGCAATCACACTCTACGACTTTGTTTAAAAAAAAAATTGCCAACTTCGTTCTATGCATATGTATTTATCAATATGGAATAAGGTTGAATTGCGGATTAAATCGATATTCTGGTATAGTCCAATTATGTCCCCACTAGAGTTAGTATTAAGTAACGTCAGAAAGTATTATTTTTAACAACCCTTGTATGAATATTATACCATTGGTCCTAATAGTCTAGTAGGAACCAGGGCTCACGTTGCATGATTGGAAGGTTTATTTTTTAAATATGCCGATGATGTTCTACATTGTCGTGGATAAAAGATCATTTTTGTTCCCACGAAAACAAAATTCCCATGTGGTCTAAATTCAAGATTGCCCAGATCAAATATGCTAATACTAATTTCCCTCTTATTATAAATCCTGTACTTTAAATCACTTTCTTAAGTCCGATTATACTGGAGGATAGAACTTACACGCGTCTAAGACTAAATTAATATATAAACACAATCGAAAGTCTTATCTTCTCATCTCTTCTTTTTATGCAATGAAGTCACCGTGCAGCGCTTAGAACTCAGTGGCGGGGTAATAGCTTAATTACCTAATAATTGAGTAAAGAATAAGAGTTTGTCTCACAGTTGTGTATTATGTTGTGTATCAGTTTTAGCAAACGGAGTTGGCTATATAACATCATCAGCATATTTAAATAAAACCCTCCAATCATATGTACAAAAAGCATCCGTTCCTACTAGACTAGTAATTGTAAGTGCTCTGTGATTATATATGGTTTTGAATTTTTAATATTTAATATTCTGATTTGAATATAATAGTAAATAATTGTAATTAAAGACAGCAGTTACTTTATATTTAATCGAAATGCATTAAATATTACATACCTAAGGAAGGTAGCCATTGCTTCTTATATATCCGCATCCACTGAACACTACGACAAACAAGAAGGTAACAAACGTTACAGAGCTGCCCACCACCAAAGCATACGTCTCAGAAATCTAAACCAGCAATGAGACCAGCCGATCCTGTGATGGTTGCTGCTTCAGCGACTGAAACAAGACTCCCACTTGTCTTGGGGTAGCTAGCGGATGTAAGAATAAACTGTATTGCTCTTGGGTTTCGAATGGCAAGGCTTGTTGGCCAAACGTGTTGGGTATTCTATTGTATTTGATTGACTGGCATTTTACGTTTCACTGTATTTAATAAACGCTCATAAATGGTTTAGGCCGTAACACAAATGTATTCGTTTTGTACAAAAGATACTTCATAATTTATTTATACCGGATTTTATTGTTCGAACTCGGATATATTATGAGTAATGTCGTGTTTCATATTGCGATTGTTATTTTGATACAATAGATTATTGTTGCCGTCTATGCACAAGCTGTTACTCTTAACTGTTTACAATAGTATTGAACAAACGACTAAAGTTATGGGCAGATGATTATTCGGTTTTAACGGATGGCAAATTTGGCTTCAAAAACAATTATGGTTACATAGACCCAGCGTTAATTTTGCACTCGTTAGAACTTAGAAAATAATTTATAAGAACAAACTATATTGCTGCTTTGTAGACTATCAGAAAGCATATAACTGTATAGATATGAACATACTTTGATGCAAGGTACTATATTAAGAAATAGACGTGAAGTGAATATCCGTTTTACGGTCAATTTATAGTGAGGTTAAATTCTGTGTAAAACATTTCTAACTTTTTGTAAAAGGAACCTCTGATTTTTCCAAAGGGGGGATAACCTCTCCGATCTGCGTTTAACTATTTCTAAATGACATTAAGATGCAGTTACAAGAAAATATAGATGCGGGTATTCATACTAACCAAAGCGCGATTTTTTTGTATTTGTGTTCTCTTACGACGCATTGCTCGATTCGGAATCTAAAGACGACATGCAAAACTCTCTTAACAGTCTACATTTATTTCGTCTAAAATGAAATATAACAGTAAATATTGAAAAAAAATGAGTGTATATGTTAACGACAAATGGTTATATACTAACCAGGAAGTTGAAGTGTCAACTCGTTCAACTATCTAGGGTTTGCGTTTACCGACATTCGCTTAATTCTACGAAAGCAATAGCGGAAAAAGGATTGCGATCCTTGTATTGACTAATTCTGTTTAATTAAGAATAACTCAATAAAATAAGAAAGGACCACACAATATCATGTATAACCTATTCGACGCTATTGTACTATCAGTCATTACTGGTCAGAAGTGTTGTGTTATGAATAAGGTGATACTTTAGAAGGAGTACACAAACATATTTGTAAAACCATCTACGAATACTCTTACATTGTATAGCGAATTGAGGGACTGCCATTGTTATCAAAAGATATATGAGAATGATTAAATACTTTTTAAAGCTTTACCCCGTTAAACAAAAAATTGTATTTTTAATAGAATTTTAAATGATCAAATAAATAACATATTTTTAAACATGTTTCGTTTAAACTGGGCCTCACAGGTACGCTCGAATTGCCCATGGTCGTCCTATCTCTGGACATTGACGTCTCTTGTACCTCGCATTAATCCCAGACACACACTCATATGACCATATGGGAGAATTCATGAGCACTCGATAACAATCCTCTTATGACGCATCTGGTAGTCTTTAGCCACCGTAAATTGCAATTGTAATTTGCAACTTCTGTGACCATAGACGCCAAGACGTGAAGAACAATAGTGTATTTCCTAAAATGCCTGCCACTGTTGCAATAGGCAACCAGACGTGAAAAACAAAAGTGTTTCTTTCATAAAGCCAGCCAGTTATCGTCTCCAGTCTGATACTTCTCTATACTTTCCACTATAATACATACATAACATTCTCAAAGGTCCTTTGCTACGTATTATATTTCGTGTCGATCAACACACATCAAAACATTAAATTCAATTTACGAAATTCAATGATCTCCACTCCCATTATTTCCATTTAACTGACTAAAAGCAATATTAATAATATATTGTATACATATTTTTGTATCATTTTTCGTTAAACAATATTTATTCTCATGTCGTTAGAATAATACATAATTTATAACAGCACAGTAATTCAAAACGTTGAGCCAGGACGAATGCTTTTGTGCAAAAAAACGGAAAGATGAACGATGTGTGAACCACCTAATAGCCGTGCTAATGAGTTGAGAGCGTCATTCTGAACAAATATTTTTCAAAAATGAAATTCTTCCAAGATAAAAAGGAAAATAAACCTTGTATATTATACAACAAACTATGGACGGATCCTGTTGTTGTAAAGTAGTTTGGAAAATTCCAAGAAATCGTTCAGTAACATGCACATGCCTAAACGCTTGATCTTGTAAACTTGCGACAAAAAAAATATTCTGCATTTTGCAGCACAATTTAAGCAATATTAGCGGTACACTTTTTACATTGAAGTTCACAAATATTGTAACATGTTTTTAATATGCATTTATTAGCATGCTATTGTCACTGTATTTTAAAAATGAATATTGTGTCAAATTGATATATTGTGCGCTCATTTTAATAAATGAAGCCAGCGACGTTTTAGATTGTTGACGTCAAAGAAATGCATGTGCGTATGTTTTTCGATAAAAACGGGCGGATTATATATTAAATTGCTTCTTATGTTAGACTTAATACGGAGCAATGATATATTCAATGAAAATCCATCGAAGTGTTGGTTATTTCGTTAAGTACGAACGGTGTGTCGTTCCAATTCTTTTTATCAAGCCACTCGGGCTTTCAGCCTCGTGGTTCAATGCTTAATCTTGAAGACTACAAACCGTTGGCTATTACCGCAATAACCAATACTGAGCTGTAAACTATTTCTTAAACAAACAATGGTTAAGCAGAAAATAGAAATATAAAAAATATTGGGTCGGTAGATTATGTCAATCGAATCATGATCATAGTTATCAATATTTTCACTCAAATTAACCTGGGAAAAAACAGCACGTGTGGCTAATCATGAAAATATAGTTTCTTTGATGGCTCGTCAATTAAAGTCGATAAAATACCAACACATAACTTAAATATCATACTCGTCCGAGCAACTGAACAGTTATAAACAGGCGGGCATTGGAGAAACTGACTGTAATATATCAATTTTAGACAAAAGGAATATTTCGTTCGAGATGACAAGAAACACTAAATGAAAGCAGACAGACTATTGCATGTATGCCAACAACGTGTCATTGATATATATCCCACCATTTCAATATAGGTCGGTTGCTGTGCGATGGTATTTTATTTCAATCGCGAGTACAATAACCTCGACAAACAGACGAATTCAATGCATCTAGATGTTCGGTTCGAAAGCCTTTATAAAACAAACGAACAGAACAGCGAATTTACATATTGCCAAGATTTTGTGATGCTTAATCGCCATTCGTTTTATATACATATGGTATTTTAAGTACCTGTAGAGCTACACATCTGTTCGTTGTTTGAATTTACGATATTTCCGACCAATAAGGACACAGTCGTAAAATAGCAACTAAAACATTCCAATATTGTTCTCATCTTACCAACTAAAAAAGTATATTAGAAAACAGCATTGAAATTGGTAAAGTTTTACTTTTTGCGTTACTTTAATGTTGCATATACTATATATGTGTAGTTCTGGCGCTTGAAATCCACTTTTTTGAAAATGCGAACTATCATTGTATGTAGATTGTGATGCCATTATTATCAGTCGACATACGAAAACTTACAATTAACGCATAATGTACATGTGTTCCATTTTTTCATGAGTTAACGAACATAGAAATTGTAAAAGTTGATTCGTAAACGTAATATGGCAGAGTTTTGTTCAATACATGCCATTAAACATAAGAAAGTAATATTCGTGTTTATTGATTGGAAAGGGTATAAATTATAAAAGACAAACTAATACCACATAAAAATTACACTTTCTTGTATAAATAATGAGGTCTTTGATTAAAAAATTAATTGAGCAGAACGCAACGACAATTATTCTAAGGATTAACAATGGATACAATAATTAAAATCATTTAAAATTAATAGTTAACCCACAAATATAGACTTACTCATTTCTCAACTGTTATGACGAGAATAATTATCCTTAAATTCATTTATTTCAGATTCCCTTTGGGAAAGATCAACGCGGCTTTTGCAATCAATCACAATTAACGACTCTCTTTATGACGCATGTACAACAATTATATTTTTTCATTATTTTAAGAACCTCATGAGTATATTTTATTTGGTTTCTTGTTAACTGCGTCGAGTGACTGTGACACGTGACACTTTGTTAACAAATTAATGTGTTTTTTTTTTAAAGATTCATAAATAATTACTTATACAAATTGTCATACTACACGAAGAGAACAAAACAAAATAGTTTGTAAATGATAATTACACTTAGCTATATCAGACACAACACAAGTTTTTTGCACATAAACTTTACAGTTTCTAGTGTTAAACAAAATGATAATACAAAATCGTGAATATAGAAAGCCGTTTTTGCAAAAAATATTATAATCTGCTAATGGATTAACTTTATAAATATTTAAACAAATACTCGTTTTATCTCACATAATAACAGTGCATCTAGATGTAAATTGAACCGTATCAGTATGTCGTTCTAATCAATACAATATAACAATACTTTTTAAGGACACAAACTAATACAATTTGAATCTTAGTCACATACTATTTCCGTAGCGCACACAACACCGAATTATATGTATACTTAATGCGTATGCAACATCTAAATCTGCATAAAATAGCTACAAAACATGGTAAATTTCAGCATTGCACATAATGTCATTGTGTATTTTGTTCAAAGTTATACATATTACACAATTATACATTACTATGAGTATAAAAATGGCGAATATTTAGAGCCTCTAATATGAACTTGTCTTTCTTTTACATTTCACTTTTATTGTCTGTAGTAAATAACTGCGTAAGTTTAAACATGCTAGGTTTGACTCTATAATAAATTTGTTAAACAAGTGGAGTCCATCATTCTTGTTGTAACATAATTGACATAGTTGCAAATTGCATTCTATCATATCTACCAGTCTGAATCGTCATGTTATGTCTACATATGCGTAATTCCGTAATCGTTGTTCTTAAATTTCTTGACACACACGTCTTTAAATATGATTCAAACGAAAAGGTTGTGGTAATGCTTTATATACAATAAGTGCCCTATTATCATTAATATCTCGTTTCCACTCTTGATCAGACACAGAGACACCGATGTCGATATAACGCAACGGACTCTCAATTAAAACCACAATTATTCATTAAATGACCTTTTAATAATATATTATTGACGCTTTGATAGTAAATATGTTATTGTTTCTTCTTTTAAGCGTTCATCTATTCAAAAGCATGTGTTTCTTTATTCTATGGCTTTATTGAGTATCGTCACAATTTTAAATGTATTGCTGGTGAATTTTGTTATCATTCAGATAACAAATAATCAGAATGTGTATTGGACGCTTTGCCTTTCAGTTGGCGTGTATTATGAATACCAATAGCATGCACTTCCGGTTGGACGATGGAGCATGGAGAAGTCTTTGTGCAATACGACCACAGTCTCGGATCCGATTTAAATATTGGATTGACTGACATTGTGTTTAAAATTGCTATGAATATGAATAAATGTTTGATGAGTTATTTCAACGACGCACGCGTTTTTTTTCTCAGATGTATCTTCGCTAATAAAATACATTTGTATGTATTGTGTTGTTCACGATAGCGCTTTATGATTGAATATTAATTTGGCGATCATTTACTAAAACACTTCCTAAATGATAACATATAGATTAATTAATTGTATTAGAGAAGTAACACAATATGGTAATAGTGTTGATATACAGTAAAAAACTTTATACATATGTATGCCAGGTGCAATTTACTTCATACGCATAGTTCACGTATTCGCGTCAAGTATTTAAGTGATAGGGAGTCCGGTTCGTAATATTATTCTGAATGACCATCCGGAAATTAATATTTGAAAGCTTACGTTGTTATATGCTCATTGTTAATAAAATGAAGCATTTAGTCCAATATTGTTTATACACGTTCGACAAAATCAGGCTGACGAGATATTTCCATTAATTACACTATTAAAAAATTATAACAATGTATTACGGCATGGAGCATTAGGTTGATTCGATGGCGACAGATTAAAAAAGGAAATAAATATTCAAATTATACTCAAGTACATTTTACAATTGATGTATATGTTTCATAAATATTTATTTTTCTAAATTTAAATGTTTTGGAAAGAAATCAAAATTTGTTTTACAAGATGTAAGATATATCTAGTACACGCTATACAAAATTGTTCCACTTGATTACAAAAGGTTACAATATGCGAATCTGACATCTTTTAGGCTTGACAAAAATGTCGTATAATGTGATATTTATACTAGTCTTTTTCAATATAGTTTATAAGAGGTTGATTGTATATATATATGTATATAATACACATCTTAATCGAGTTGTACTCCAGGGAATCTGCATGCCAACTAATAAGTCACACAATGATCATAACAAATTCGGCACCATTTAATGTGGTTTGTTTAAATACCCTATTAATAGAGAGCGGTTATTGGTATTTTCTTTCCAATAGTTTTCAACCTTCTATACTTTCCATTCGATGTTTTATTTATTCAGCCCACGATGTTTTGTTAATTGTGCATGTATTGTAAAACATGTTTAACATTTCTTAAATATAAATTTTGCATCATGGCCGCTATATTAGTATGCATGTAAGAAGAAAATACCACAACCGTTCTGGTAAATTGTGTTAAATACATTTGATTCTAGTTCATCTTTACTTGCAAATGATGTTCACGAATATGGCGGGTCGTTGATTATTTCAACTTCACAACAGCGTTTGAGTTTGTTTGTTGTTACTTTAATGATGCATCAGCATGTTTCCTGGAAATAGTATTTTTATGGTTGAGAAACTATATAAAGCTTAAAGATTACGACAAGAAAATTTGATATTTTTTGTGCAAGACAACTTGGTTTATTTAGGTTCTATTATATTCAATGGTCTTTCCTTTATATTTGATACGCGGCCGTTGCTTAAGCATATTTGAAAAACTGTTCTAATAAATATATTTTCATTACATAAGACAGACTGTGCCTTTCTTTATCGACGTTAAAGCATAACCCTACGCTATTCCAATTGAAATACGGTACACTATATAAAAACTTCGTCGGTGTGACAGTTACAACTTTAAGAACGAATTCTTATATGTATGTTATTCTGTGAAGAATTCATACAAGTTATCGGGAAAAATCTTCGCTGTGACCGGCAATTTAAAACAAAATGAACAACAGGATAAACGCAACCAGTAACATTTATTCAGCAGTCAAACGTGCAACAAATATATAATAGACAACAATATTTGCATAAATGTCAATTTAAAACAAATCAAGCGCGAAATTTTGTAATGTAATTATCTGATTTACTTATCTTAATTTAAAATGATACAATTCACAGTTTAAAGAATATAAACATACGTATTGCAGCTTCGTGTGCAGTACCACGATTAAACATTTAAAGGCACTTATTCAAGGTTTTGTAAAATCATAATAAAAAATGATAAAAAGATATGAAAAAAGGCATGCATTAAAACCATCAAAAAAACACTGATGACTATGAAAACTGTTCTATAACATCGGTTTATTTTCAAGAAAATATAAATAGGCATATGAAACATTATAAAAGTAAACTCCTTATATCCATTACTTGGAAAATGATTGTTTCACTTATATAGCTTTGAAATTTGTCATTGATTTCACGAGCCTGGATGATTTAGTGGTAGCACATAAGCTTTTACTCCCGACGGTTATGTATTAAACTATTTCAGATATGATAGTTGAGTTATGAAAATATATTAAATGACACTTCAACAAAAAGACAAAAATATGCATACTTAAAAACACGCATTAGAACATTGGAATGTCATGATATTGTAATTCGATCAATCACAAACATTTAAGAACATTATTATCTAACAAATGCGAGGTCATTACAGTATGTGGATATACAAACCACATCTTAAAGTGCTCAAGATTCACACTGTGTAACTTTTTTCCGCATCGTGAGTTTCAATTCTTTTTACTAGTATCTTCGTGTCTATAGAAATGAACCTTTGTCAAGCAATACGGTTTATTGTAACGCCAACGGCAAGTGGGTAGTAAATGAATATATTTCGTACATAGTACAACATCTTTTTGTGTTAACAATATTCAGGTTTGCAGATTTTATTTCATACGCTTATGACATTATCACTTTTGTGCCAACAGTAATACAAATTGAAATCTCCACATACCTGTATAATGTTTGAGGAGTTTGCTATTACACCGAAAGATAGTACAACAATTTCAGTTTTATGAAGATAGAATACAATTACAAAATATGCAAATATATGCGTCAGTATTTTATAACATAAATATCATCTCCATATATATGAACAATAATTAATTGTTGAATGGGAATGACGTAGACCGACAACACGGTCAAGAATAGCTGGGCACGCATACTCAGTACAATGCACGATTCAAATATTGCAGATTTTTCTGTGTTTGGTAGTGAACAATATAACGATAATACAATACGCAAATTTATCTTACCTCACACAGAGTATTAGTTTTTTTGTAATTGGCTCAGTCAAGTCACATGCTGACTTTGTAGTTGTCAATATTATATCTTTATATTATATAAGCAACGTTAAATGAAGTCACGAATGTAAATAAGACGATGTTTTTAAATACAGAAAAGCAATATGTTCTCATGTTATTAAGGTCATAATGATATATTATTGGGAATTCGGTAAGAGAAATTCTTTATACGGCTGCTTAATCAGTCCCCATGGTATGATTCAGGGTAGTAAATTTATATAAGGGTCAGCTGCTAGAGTATGATTTATTTATTTATTAAATAAGGTTTGACCGAAATACGTAGACTGCCAGTCTTACTGAAGTAACATTATCGACATGTTTGTAAATTGCATAGTTCTCGTAAGCGAATCTTTATGAATATAATGACATTTATGCAAATGTTTTAAGTATAAGTTAATTGTGTATCAAGAAGTAAAGTGAATGATTATTTATTGATAATAAACGTAAAATGATCGCTAAATATATACAAACAGTAATTACAACTATAAAACAGTTAGAACTGACATCGAGAGCCTCGTTTTGGAATCATCGATAAATTATTGCCTTTTGATAATCGCTAAAATTAGGAATAAACAACTCGTTTAATACCTATTAGTGTGTTTAATATGTGAAAAAGTAAGCTAGCGGAAAAGAAACAAAGCTGCATTTATTACAGATATGGAAACTATTGTACGTGCACGATTGTAAAACGGTATTTAAAGTGTTTTTTTGGGGTGTATTTGTATTACCATGATTTGTTCATTAAGAAAATAAATAAATTATTTTATTAAGCAACAAAGACATCGCCCAGTCATACAATACAATGGTAGATCTATTTAAATGGTACAAATGTAATTTCAAAGATAAATAAAACAGTATAAAAATACATATTAAACTCGATTTATTGCATTGATGTGTTCGTTCTTATTCCGATGTACAGTAAGTGCTATATGTCAAATCTATGGATGTTAAAATAAACTCAGCTTTCATTGCCTTTTGCGCATGTACTCACGCGACGGATGTTATTTTCTTTCATAGATAAGATTATACTTTCGGAATGTTATGATCTTGAAAGTTGGGTTGACAACTGACAATTGACACTTACTGAATCCCTCCTAAGTAAACAGTTATCCGAGTGAACTGTATCATCCGATATTTGGACGGTGTCGGACATAAACCTAGCTCTCATGATTCTAGGTCCTCTGCCATTTAACGCTGATAGTTTTCTGCAAAACAGCTTACTGAAAAGCCGCCTGTATCCCGTTTGGACTTCTGATCTTCGTTTTGCATATATCAAAGGATCCCATATCGTGTTAGATAGCATGAATGTTAAAAGTACCGCGTTTAAACGAACAAGCATCTCAAGTGATATTTTGTCCAATGCGTCTTCGTGAGCGAAGAAAATCCACAGATGGTAGGTCCCTAACGGACACCAACACAGCGCAAAAGTTCCAATTATCATAAATGTTGTTTTCACGGCTTTGTAAGAATGTGACTCCGTTCGTTGGCACAGCCTATCCTGACGAACAAGGCGTCTCACTTGAATGCAGATTCTTGTGTATATCACGAGCAGCGCAGTCAATGCCACGAATATAAATATGATAATGACAAATTCGTAGTTAATCTTTTTGTTTAAAAGAATATTGATGCAAATATCTGAGTCGAATTTCACATTTATATCAACACAAACTACAAATATTTCAAGCACAGAGACCAGTACGCTGATGATCCAAACAAATAGAATGACGACATTGCTACGAAAGTTTGACATAAGATAGTCGTACCGCAGGGCGTACATGATAGCCAAGAAGTGGTCCACCGCCATTAACAGCAAGTTAAACAGTGTTGACGTCAACCCTATGTTGAATAACACAGTAGATAACATACCCAAACACACGTTATTGTCCATGAGAGTAACAGATATGTGATTAACACAAACATTTGTGACCACCAGAATATCTGATACAGCCAAATTGATAATTAGTTTGTTGTAAGTGGTCCACTTGTCTCGTGGAATGTGTGCCGTTGCTAAGATGGAACACACGTTTGCGATCATGCCACAAACACTTACTAGCAGTACCACGACGTTTTCTGGATATTCATAGAATCCTTTGATTTCATCAAAAGTAGAAACGTTGCCATATGAAGTGTTGGTCGCCGTAGAATTTTCTAATAGTGCTAGTGCCGACGAGTTATCGGGGTCCATTTTGTGAAGTTTCTGTTCAGGTCTCAAGCAACCGATTGTATTCGTTCGTCTGCAATCCTCCAAATTTACCTTAAAGATAAAAAACGGTTTAAGAAATGATGTCGTTTGATTTTGAAATAACTTATAATTAAAAAATGTATAATTGTTGAATAATACGCACTGGGATATTAACAGGCACGAATTTAAACAATATGTCTCACCCTCCAATCAAAGCTTTTTTAATCGTTTCTTCCATTACAAAACATCCATACACATTAATCACATTTTGACATGAATGTTTTCATTAATAAGATTGACTTAACGCTAACATCAGATGATGAACACATGGGAAAATGTATTAATAAAGGCCAAGACTCCGTTGAGCTAGTACTAGAACTGAAATTTAAAACTTGGACACATGATCGTGATAAATTCTTACATACTTTGTTATATATTTTGACAAAATTACACCGATACCTATGATTTAAAATAACCATCAAATAATAAACATTGCACATTTTCAACTCAAATGGAAAGTTAATGTTCTCCTCATATCCAAACGAAGTTGATCGATTTAAATAACTATAATAATACGAATACAATACGTCGCGAATAGCTGCCTGCATAATTACGATATCTGTAAATATGACATTCGATACATGTACTCGTATGCCATCAACGCCTGTTTCCTTTCACATCAATATAAGACTCATTCTTTCAATTACAATAAATTAGAAAACAATATTTTACACGGGACTAAATGAGTCGCGTCATGCGAAAATGGGTTTTGTACCATATGCGGCCATCATAGATCCAGACCCTAAAATGTCAGCAATAAAATCAAAAGGCTCAAACGGTATTTGTTATTGTACATCATTGATGCGATCACACTCTACGAGTTTGTTTTTCAAAATATTTTCCAAATTCCTTCTATGCATATGTATTTATCAAAATGGAATAAGATTGAAAACTGCAGATTTAATTGATATTCCGGTATAGCGCAATTATAACCCCAGTAGAGTAAGTATTAAGTAACAACAGGCATTATTATTTTAAACAACCCTTTTATTAATATTATACCATTATAACATAGTTTTAAACAAAACCTTCAATTATACATCAAGAGCACCCGATATTACTTGTAGTTCTAGTAAAAACTTGCTTACGAAACAAAGCAGTTGCTTTATATCTAATTGAAATGCATAAACTATATTACATACCTAATAAAGGTTACTGTGCTAATTATCTATCCGCAACAACTGAGCACCACGACAAACAAGCCGGTAACAAACGTAACATAGCTTTTCCACTACCAAAGTATCTGTCTCAGAAAACTAAACCAGACTGATCCTTTATTGTCAGCTGCTACAACCACTGTAACACGACTCGCAATTGTATTGGATTGGCTAGCGGATTTAAAAATAAACTATATTGCTTTTGGGTTTCCAATGGCAAGGCTTGTTGGCCAAACGTGTTGGATATAGTATTGTTTAGGTTTAACTGACATTTAACGTTTTACTGTCATTGAATACACGCTCATAAATAATATAGGCCGTAAAACAAATGAACTTGTTGTGTGCAAAAGATACTTCATACTTTATTTTTACATGATTTTATTGGTCGCAATGGGTTATATTATGCGTTATGTCGTGTTTCATATTGCGATTGCTATTTGGAGACGACAGCTTATTTTTGCCGTCTTTTCATATTGTGTAAAACTAATGCATAAATAAACGCATAAAGCATTACTTACAAGCTGTTTCTCTTAGGGTTTACAATAGTATTGAACGAACGACTTAAGTTATGGGCAGATGAAAATTAAGTTTTAACAAATGCCCAATTTGGCTTCAAAAACAATTATGGTTACATAGACCCAGTGTTTATTTTGCACTCGTAAATACAGAGACAAATAACTCATACGAAAAATGTATTGCTGCTTTGTGGACAATCGGAAAGCATATAACTGTAGAGATAGGAACAGACTTTTGTACAAACTAATACATTTAGGAATTGACGGAAAATGACTATCCGTTTTACGGCAAATGCATAGTGAATTTAAACTTTGTGTAAAACATTAAAGAACAGAAGAACAGTTTATAGCAACCTCTGATTATTCCAGGGGGATATACACTCTGTAATTTGTTTTCTTCCTTTTCTAAATAAAATTAAAATGCATTTACAAAAAATATAGATGCGGCTTTTAAAATTGACCAAATCGAGATTTGTTTTTGTGATTTTCTGTTGGATAAACAGAGATATGTCATGTGTCCGATTTGTTTTCATCTACCCGATAATTGATAACTATACGTACAATACACATTCATCGACTACAATTATGTTGTAAAAAAGGTCTTCAACAATTAAATTTTATAACAGTGTGTACTATCAACCTTTTTTATAGTAAAAGATGATACATTTGAATTAAAATATATCATAAACTTATTGTGTGAATATATTATAATTTAAATATTTCTCTGCAAAGTGTTTGAGTGATAATGTTGATTTTTATATTGTAATAATACAATGTTTTAGCTACATGTGAAGCTAAAGTTTCCTTTTATTTACATAACAATACATTAATTGTCGACATGAACGATGTCGATAATTTTAACTATGATATATACGCTATTTATTGGGAGTAGAATGTTCGTGTAAATTGATTCTAAAGTCAGTAATTTATAATAAACTGTTATTAATGTGTTCACAATGTAATATAAAACCTCTAATCTTCAGTATCAGTACAGAGTTTCGGCTAATGGTTACATACAATAAATAATTTAGCTATGAAATGCTACACTGAAAAAATAATCTTGATTTACTGAAAAAAAAAACGTTTTGGTCAATGACGCTCGTTATGTTTTTGTCTTTCTTTTCTCTTCCTGGGTGCAAGGACATATTGATATTCACTAATAGATCACTTTTATGTTTTAAGAATGAAGACTACAGCGTTATAATTGCGCAAAGGTGGGTTAGATTCCACTAAAAAGTATCCGGAAATAAAACATAAATAAAAAAACAGGAACTTTGATACGTGTCAAGTTCTTTATTGCATGACATTTTTTTTAATGCATTCAGCGTAGAATGCCCTTTAAGAAAATATATTGTTATGAGGGTTACTACGTGCAAAATTTTACTTTTACTGAATTTCATTTTTTTACATTAAATAACATAAGGATTGAAATTAGTATAGTGTGACCTGATAACGCTGAACTCACAGTTAATAGCAAGGGAAGATAATCGATGCGAGTAGATTGTTCGGGAAATATTTATCACCTGAGATTCCAAAGTACATCATGTGCTGCGTAAAATGCATATTGCTCTCGGTCAATATCGTTCACGACCAAATCAACAGCGCTAAGACTTGAATAGACCGCATTAATGCATAAACATTGACTTGCTTCGATAAAGAAAAAGATGAACGTAAGAATTTGTAAAATTGTACTACGCTTTCGTCACTGAATTAATATACAATCTCAATATCACAAACTACTTTCCTCCGCGATTGTTCATACATGGCTGATCGGTGTATACAGTAAGCGCTTTCAAACTTGATGCTGGTTTATTTCTTTACCCATCATCCAATCATCGACTCCTCGATAAGTTTACATAATTTTCATATCAACGCAAATCACATTACCAAATATTTTAAATATTTAGACGCGTCTGATCTTCGAAAAGATATGTTTTAGTTAAAACAGGCTTTTGGCATTCACGGATATTTAACTTGAATTAATTCATATTAGATTAAATCATTGAGGTAAACAAATGCACTGTTTCCAGTTAAACTAATAAACGTTCTAAATATTTATGAATGAACAAACAAGAGTATGTGCAATATTAGAATGAAAACACACAATGTGTTCGGTAGCGAATCAATTCAATACATGCATGTTGTACCCATACAATCGAGGAGATCATATCAAGTGCTAGTTTCAGGATCTATACATTTATTTAGTGATTGAAGTAGGGTGTGTCTTTCTTAGAAAGTATGTTAGTTATATTATATTGTTTAAAATTTGTTTGTTCGGTGACGAACGGTTCCGGGGTCGAATAAGAGTTTTTTTTTCTTCACTGTTACATTACCTCCCTTAGTTTTACATTGTACAGAAATATGAAATTGTAACTTGTAATTCATAAAGTAAGTTAATTGTCTGGTTATAAATGATTTATCAAGCATTGTTAAAACATTTGATAGTTTAGGAATTTGTCTAGTAAAATCCTACATATATACGCGGCTCGTTTCTGTGGCAGTGGAGGAGAAATTTATGATCGGTAATCTCCGTAGAGTACAAAAGGCATTCGGAAAAAAGACGGTAATTTCTGTGTTGCTCCTTTTCGTTTCGTTGGCTAGGTGGCGGTCGGTTCGCCAGTATATAAAGGCTTGCAGACTGATGAAAGTGGTCACTTCTCCTGCGGATGCGAGCGGGACAATAAAGAACAGTACTATGTTAGGACTTTTGCGCGTCGTCGCACGACGTTCCCGTTTTATATGACGTCATATTTATATACTTGTTATTGTAAGTTACTTTTTGAAAGTCAGATAAAGGTACGAACCTACACAACGCGTAATTATCTATTACGATCGCACATTTTGGTGCCGTGATCAGGATCTTTTCACCGTCGTCCGCTACCAATTGCACTGTGGATGTGTCCAGTCGCTGTGTCTTCTGGGTTTGGTCTCCAAACGCAGATAGGTTAATGACGTCAGAACCTTTACGCTTCAAGTGCAGATGATCGGCCATAGCCTGTGTGATGAAAGACCGCTGTGCTCCTTCATCCATCAAAATGTTAGCGTCTAAGTACAACCCGCGTGAATACACTGGCGCTACCGCAGTTTTCAGCAGCACGCTAGAGGGGGCCTATTTCGCAGTGGTGTGAAGCACTGTAGCATCGGTATCATTGTTACAAGCACTTCCGATACTTTCATTCGGATGACTTCAGGTAACGGCTGTTCCGTTTCCTGTGGACGGCGTCTTTGCGTGTGTATTCTCGCACAAACTCGTGTGGTGTTTACCTGCACAATGTCTGCATATCCATGACGATGGACAGTCTCTCATGGGATGTCTGTTACTTAAACAATTAAAACACAGTTTCTTGTTCTTCACAAAAGATACCCTCTCGGGATTGCTACTTACAGAATAACAGTTACCGTTATGTTGTTTTCCGCAAAATACACATTATGTTCGTCTCGTCTTACTCTCACACTCACTGACCGTCATTCGATAATTGGCATCGGTTCGCTTCTGTCGATTTCTGTTCATCCGGGCACTTGAATGGAAGGCTGCTGTTGGAAATGGTGTATCGCGGATTTCATGACTGTCCCCAGCTTCCATAATATCGATCTCGTGAAAAATAGCTTGCCTCAAATCTGATTCAGTCCACGTTTTAGTTTTATTTTCTCGAGCTAGATTTCTGCGGGTTTCCGTCTTTCTAAAATAATAGGAATCAACATATTACCGTAGGAATCCTGTAAATTTATAGCTTTCTGGTAGTTAGCGTTACTTAGCGTAAATTCCTCAATTGTTCTGGCGGCTTCGTCTTGCATAAGAGATTTCAGGTATGAAAACTTCTGTATGTCAGTTACGCGGCGGTTGTTGTGTACGGCGTATGAAAACGAATCCCAAAACGTAGGCCAGCTCATTAATTCACCGTTGAAAGTCGGTAGTGTTAATTTTGGTAAATGATGTGGCGTCTGCAGTTGTTCGTGTACTTGCTGTACCATCTCGTGCGGTTCCTGTACAGCTGGGACTTGTATGTGCGGCATCGATGACTGGTTAGTGTTTTCAACTTCATGTTCAAGGCTAGCGGGTGGGGCGCTCGAACCGTCTTCAGCGTTTTCTGAATGCTTCTTATATCTGTGCAACTTTAATTTCAGATGAAAACTGTATGCAGCTGTTTCTCTGAGTTCCGTAGCAATGTTTTCCGAGTCGGTTGTGTTTGTAATCTTCTCGTCAACAGACTTCAACAATGCAAGAACGTCATTGATCATTTCAAAGAACAGCTCAAATTCATCGTATGAGTTATTATCCTTTGCCGTTTCTAGTTGCACGAATAAATCTTCAAGCGTGGCCCTATGCCCGTCTCTTGCTGCTAATAACTTCTGTAGGCTCATTTTTTGTCACGGCACTAAAATTTGCGATCGTAGAAAGTATATAAAGGCTTGCAGACTGATGAAAGTGGTCACTTTTCCTGCGGATGCGAGCGGGACAATAAAGAACAGTACTCTTGAGTATTTGGGTAATTCAGTTTACTGCAAACGGTGCTAACCGGGCTGCAGAGTTCTTGTTGCAAGTGTAGAGGTTCTTCAGAGGGTTGGAGTCTTCGGTGTTGTACAAAGAGTGTCGGAAGCTTCACATAGGGCCTTGGGTAACGAAGAGCTAGAGGTACATTGCAGATTTTAAAGGCAACGGTCCCCTGTGTGTCGCATTGGGTTGGCGACTCGATTATTTTGAGTTTCTAATCATAAGGCAGCAGCTTGAGGAACATTTTTATTATGTTGCATTGGATGTGTTATTAGGGTTCCGAGGGCTTCGGAAGGCACATCGTGTTTGTGTTTGTGAGGTCGCGCACAGAGCGCTCGGTGGAGGCCTCGGGAAGTCGGCCTTGCGCTACAGTTCGAACTTAACACATCTGTCTTGTGAGAATTAAACTTGTTACAGACGACGAATGTCTTTAAAAAAAATTGGGTTTCGTTATGTCAATGGTTTGTTGTCAATAGCAGGTAGTTATTTGGTTTTATTTTTTTTTAAATTGTGTGCGCATTATTTTGTTATTTGTGTGTGTTAATGTTTTGTTGAACATCATGACTTGTGGAATCGGACTCATTTCCATACACGCGATGGTTACTACGTCCGTACTCTAGGAGTCTATGAACATCTGTGTTGTAGACCACTTATCGGGAATATGCCAACGTTTGATCTGGAACAATTAAAACAATAACATTAATTTTGCAAATTAATATTAATATTTTAACAATAGTGTACACATTATTATTATTAACTTTTGGATAAAATTTTCTCGTCGTCGATGCGCTGAATTCTAAATAGCACCTTATCATACTGCTTGTTTTCATGTAGTTATTAAAATAGCACCATAAGTCACCATATCTAGTTGACCGTGGCCACAGTAGTTGGTAACTAGTATTTTAAAGCACCATGACTCAAGGATCGCAGGTTCCATCTCCCCATAAACACTAACATACTAACATGTCTAAAGCTTGACGCTTAACCGATGTGCTTCACATTAGGCGATCGCCATATGGGAGAATCCATTTACACTTGATACAAATCTTCTAACCACGAGTCTGGTACTCGATAGCCAGCGTTGTTGGCTACTTAAATGTTCAACTTCTGTGACCATAGACGCCAAGACGTGGAGAACTATAGCGTTTTTCTTCATTAGCCTGCCGCTGTTGCCATAGGCGACAATACGTAGACAACATAAGAATTCCTTTCATAAAGCTAGCTATTAAGTATATTCAGTCTGACGCTTCTATACTATCCACTATAACGCGTACGTAAGGTTCTCAGTGGTCATTTGATACGTATCAAATTTCTTGTCGATTGACACATATCGGAATATTAAATTAAATTTACGAATTTCAATGATCTACATGTCATAGGGTGATAATTTAATAATCTTGTTATCGTCAAGATGCCACATATATGTAGTTTATATAGTCTATCTTCGTAGTGAGTATATAGTCATTAATGGTTATGTGTAGCCTTACTAACACCGGTTTATGCACTAGAAACCTAATCCTTGCCGCCACTTTCACATAGACCAGATTTACACTGACGGTCAGACGCCTTCATGTGTGCTGACGTTGAATGCAGACATAAATATGTATATCTGCAGGTAAACTCTATTAATATAGTTTTATATTCCTTATTATTATTCTTCTTATTATTGTTATTATAAGTATTAGTATTATTAGTATTATTTGTATTATTAGTATTTAAATGATACAATGATTAATGAATATCACATCGTTTGCATTGTTTGTATTGTTTTACGGCTTATCTGTAAGGTTTTATGTTGTTATTATGTTTATCATGTTATATTAAGATTTGTGCATTGTTGCAGATCATAAAATTATCATCTAAGTCTGCAAACAATATAGTCAACGAAACCACCAAATTTGTTGCTTTTCAATAAACCCACGAAGGGCTGACTAGGCCGGCTACATACACTACCGGTATTTCCATTTAACTCACTTAAAGCAATATTAATAGTATATGTTACAAACATATCATTTTTCATTACATCACATTTATCCTTTGTCGTGAGAATCATACAAAATTAAGAACAACACAATATTCAAAACGTTGAGCCAGGACGAATGCTTTTGTACAAATATAAGTTATATATATCATTTTTTGCTACACAACATTTATCCTTATGTTGTGAGACCATACCTAATTGATAATTAATAGAACAACAAAATAATTCAAAACGTTGAGCCAGGACGAATGCTTTTGTACACACAACTGAAAAACGAATGATGTCTGAAATATAGTGGCCGTTTCAAATAACATAATATTATTGTCAATAAATTATTTGTTATGAGAGCGTCATTCGAAGCAAACACATTCAAAACTGCAATCCTACAACGACAAATAAGGGAAATAGGCCTGGTGTATTCTACAACAAACTCTGGGCGGAGCCTGATATAGTGAAAGTAGTTCCGCATATTCTTCGAAATCCTGGAGTAAAATGCACCTGCTGAAACGCGCGATCTAGTTAACCTGGGACAAACAATAATTTCTGCACTATGACGTGCAATTAAAATCAATATTATTGGTACAGTTTGTATATTGGAGTTCACAAACATCTTAACCTTTTGTCAAAATGCATTTATTGGTATACTGGTTGAGTTCCAATTTTTGTTATCAAACCACTCGGTCTTTCAACCTCCTGGTTTAATTCTAACGCATCAGAGCTCGAAAACGTTGGTTATCACCACAATAACCAACACTGAGCTGCCTATTATTTCTTAAACAAACGATGATAAGGCATGCAATTAAAACATAAACACATTTATTGGAAGCGATGTCGTCGATCAACAAGGGCAACACATAGTTTCACTCTTGATCGCGCCCCTCACAAAAATATAAATTTCGGACGAGGCGTGCGTTGGAGAAACTGACCGTAAAACTACAATTTCCGNATATATATATATATATATATATATATATATATATATATATATATATGCAACATAAAAGTAAAATATATATGGGTCTGACGTTTGTTACCCTGTTTTCGAAAATGCGAGGGATCGATGTATATAGAGTTTGATGCCTCTACTCTCATTCGACATATAAAAGCTTTCAACATACGCAGAGTGTACGCAGAGTGTACATAAACTCCTTTGTTTCAATGAGTAAACGAACAAATTCATTGCAAAAATTGTTTCGTAAATATGGAATATTTTTTTCAAATAAATGTTATCAAACATACCGCAATTATATTGATTATATTGATTGGAAAGGGCCTTTAATTCGAATAGACCACCGGATACTCCATACAAATGACAGATTCATGAATAAATTATAAGCTTTTTGATTTGAAACGTAATTTAGCAGTACGCAGCGACAATTCTCTCAAGGTCTAACAATGGATACAATAATGCAAATCATTTAATATTAATATTTAAAACACAAATAGACACTAACATTTTTTCCAACTGTTATGACGAGAATAATTATCCTTATTCATTATTTCAAATTCCCTTTGGGCAAGATCACGGCGGCTTTTGTAATCAATCACAATTAACGACTCTCTTTATTGCGCATGTAAAACAATTATATTTGTTTTAAATTCATTAGTTTTTAGAACCTTGTGAATATATTGTATTCGGTGTATTGCTAACTGCGTCGAATGACAACTTTGTTAAGAACTGAATTTCTTCTGTTTAAGATTTTTAAATTATAAGTTGTACAAAGTATCAAAGGAAAATAACAGAAAACAAATACAAAAACATACTAAATTGTTATTTAAAAAAGAGTTTCGCTGTTGCATGGTAATTCCACAAAGCGTGGTCAGAAACAGAGTAACATGTAAACTACATTCTTGCCGATGTCGATATAATACAACGGCTTCAAAATTAAAAACACAATTACGCACTGATTGACCGTATAATAATACATTATTAATGATATAATAGATATGATTTTATTGTTTCTTTATTTAAGGTATTTTTTGCTCGATTATAAAGAGACGTCAGTGAAACTAGGTTAAACATAGCTTGAACTCAATGAACCAAAGATATGTTTTATAAATGGTTACTCAGCATTCAAATATCATATGTTCATATTCACGTGATTTTTGTCCATATTCTGAACTTCATTTAAAATGTTTTTAGATAAGCAACAAATCGTTCCGATTTTGGGTTCCACCAGTATTTGCATACGAAATCGTTTAATGAAAACATACAAAGCAAATTTTTGCCCAAATAGCGTTAATTTCATGTTCTTAATTTTGCGTGATCAATCGATTTTCATTTTTAATCTAAATGTACACAGGTATAATCACACTAATATATTTAGGACAAATAAGATAGCTACGCAAACAATGGATACATGATCATGACATTCAAAATGGCAACACGTCATTATTAGAATATTCAAAGTATCATGTTTCCAAAATTAGACAAATTTATTTAAATCTACTGAAATGGTCCAGAGTCTAAAACGAAAGTTTCATTAAATTAAAACAAATTAAACAAACCGACTACATCATTGTTAAAATAAAGACTTCCGCAAATCAATGCACTATATACAACCCCCGACATTAGTTTAATGCTCTTGAATGGAAATTGGAAACGGCCCACGAGTATAGTTTACAAAAAACCAACTCTCATCTAACTACCCTGTAGGTCGCTAGGTTGTACGTATGAACTAATAAAAGCTCAAATTGTTCACGAAAAGCTAAAAGTGTACTACGACGAGTGAAAAGATGTGTAACTTCATTGTCAATATTAGCGTCGACTGGACTGAGGCAGTTGGATGGTCATAATTTTCATATGGTCATAATTACCGTCAAAATGATGTTGCGTAGTTGTTGGGAAAATTTCTTTAACAATCAAGGAATGGTCATTTTTGTTTAAATATGGAGAAATTCTAAATGGGAAACTACATAAAAATAATAAAATACCGACCATCGTTAAATTTTAAATAGATATATACTATTTCCGTTTATTTCATTATTAACGTTTAATTTGTAAAAGTTAAAACGTATCTATGGAAAAACGCATTCGCATTGTTCAAATAAGCACATGCAAATTAAGAAGTGATTCATCAATTTTTTGACAAAGTCTATTCAATTGTGATGCATAATAATAAAGAACATAATAAATAAATAATGCAAATAAAGTTTCTCTTCGCACGACGGTTTAGCTGAGGGAAACCAAAAATAGTTATTTTCCGTTTTGTGCTTCGTATCTCTGTGCTTTTTGTTATAGATAAACTGCAATGATAAGAAACACTCATGCGTTTTAAAAAGCGGGTACACTATATTTATATGCAATTATTTCAGTTAGGAATAAATTGTTTTTTAAACAAGAAAACAAATATTTATTTAGAAAAAGATCTGCAGAGACTGTTTTAGAGAACAAAACTTGGTATGTTTTGATGTAGTGAGTTTTCTTTCAGCGTTTATATAGAGGTCAAAGTAAATATGAAGGCACCCTTTTATTTAAATACCACATATTATTATTACAAAATTCAGCATTCCAATACGAGTAGGCAGATCGAAAACCAATATCTGTTAGTGGTGTATTATGTTTGCTATAAAAGTATGTATTGATATATTCAAATGATCACTAATTTAGCAGTCAATAGATACACATTTAAATACATTAACATAAGAGAAGAGTAGTGATTCATTAAGCAAAGAATTCTCAATTAAAACATAACAAACCCTAGTTTTTAAAGAAGTATATTTGCGTTGTATAATATATAATAAAATATAATATAAGCATCCACTTTAATAATAACAGGAGAGGATATAATGTAAAACACATCATGGCGAGCTATTGGACAAGTGTTAAATGCGTGCATTTTCCATCGGCGTGTTTATTTTAAATAACTATAGCAACTTATGCAATAATCTGAAAGCATACATAGAAATGCGTTTGTATATGAAGATTATTTTAAGCTTTATCTAAAACGTGAAAATAGTGTAAGGTATAAATAATCTTACAACTTTGGTTTGTGTGCACATTAAACAAAATGGCATGCTGTAAACATTGTTGTTATTTCTTTTTCTATTACGACTACACATTATTGAATGGATAAATTTGCGTTCTAAAAACGTGTATCAATTCTAGCAAAAAAATATATACACTCCTACAATTATGTTTTTGAATACATAAAGATTAAAAAAATAATAAAGCAAATTGTTAAGTTGTGTTTGAATCAGTTCTTTTTGGTGTATCTATTTTAAATTTAAGAGTAATACAACAATATGAATACCATAATAATCATAATTATTTAGGAAATAACCATAAACATGTCATTAAATACAAAAAATACATTTCTTATTGACCTCAGAGACCATTGAACCAGTATACCAATGTGACGAAACAGACATAAATGAGCCGTTATATAAAAAGACTTCACACAACCAATGAACAAAACAATGAAAACAATTGCTCAAGAGCCTTATCTTAAACTGATAGCCCCAGCCCAAATGTAACGAGGCTACATTTGTTACAATCATCTCTAATTTTGTATAAAAACCTACACACTAAACACAACCACACCAAATGTGTTACTATGTTACTTTTAGTCATTGTTATAATTAATACCTGTATTCGAATAAGCATTTCTCTTACAAGTACAAGCATTGCTTTTATCAACACAAATATTAATATGATAAGTACAATAATTGTCTTCAAAGTAATGCTGTATTCAGATATCAACAGAATCGTCTTAAGAGTCGCTTTCAATGTTTTTCTCTAGTTTTGGTTTTCCTGTTGTGGTATTTGATAATGGACATCGTCAACAAAACAGTAACGCAGAGAATGCAAAAGATACCGATGACTGATTGGATTTTCATTTCGGTTAAAATTACTTTTTTTAAAGACAATATTTAAAAGTACTATTTTATAACAGAGTCAACTTTTTCTAATGTTGGTATTCCCGTGATAGTATTTATTTTATAATGAACGCCGTCCGCAAGAAGTGAATTGGGGCTTGTTAGTACAACCGAAGAACCTTTTTTTCACTCGTGGCTGCGGGTACAATTTCCGTTTACGTTTATTTCTCAGGCACCATATTGTGCCGTGGCGTTCTACAGTATATTCTTCGTTGCTTACACCATCTTCTTTCACGCCCCTGATTCCAGATATGTTCTCCCGTTCACTGTACGTTTCGTTCGCGGATGGCTGTCAAGACAAAGAATAATAAATTCAATAAGCATCGTGCATCGAGAAATATTGTCGTAACTTAACATTTGAATAACTGATATTGGTATTTGATGTCTCAACACAATCATTTCTTTTTATTGAGCATGAAATTAGTTAAGTAAATCAGACAAAACAAAAACCATTCGAATAATAATAATAACTGGCGGCGACTTTTATTTGTTTTTATTGACATATTTCATAACATAAAGTTAAACACGCTTACATCAATTACATCTCTTTTGGCATGTGGTTTGGGCGCGTTGTCATGCAATTTAACTGGGTTGCTTGACTGAAAAGAGAATATATTGCTTAACCAATAGTTTGGCGATAACAGAATGAGCAAAAATGTAAGTGTCTGTAGAACATTTACATAAATGCCAAGTATGTTTCTGTAAATGTATATGATAATTTGTATTCAAAAACAAGAGGGTGTATTACAGTTGTGTATAAAAACATTATATACAGGTGTGTTTCAGTATTTATATACATTTCAATTAATGTTATAAAAGTGTGTTGTTGCTTGCCACATTACATGTGATTAAATATATTGGAATCATTGTTAGAAAAACTACAACAATTCCTAATTATACCTACCCATATTTGTACATATTCTGAAAAAAAAATTATTTTTGGTTCGGCTCAATTACATTACAGCCCTGATAACAATGTACCAACTCGACAGAGAAATGGTAGAAATTAATCGTCTGTCAGAATAAAGATTGTGTTTTTACAATTTACCTCCGTACCAGTTTCGCATTCAGCAGACTCTTCACTTCCAACACATTCCTCGATAAGCGATCCAATCTCTTTGTGTAATATATTATCTAGTTTCGAATATTTTTCAAACACAAATTTCTCGACGTGGTTGTCTAGATGTGACTGTTTAATGGTTGCATTGATGATTATTATTTCCTTTTTCTGTCGTCTATATACAATATATAAATATCGTCTCATATTCTTGTCCGTTAGTTCGTTAATTAAATTTGTGCGCTCTTGAATTAAACGAAGTGTGTCATTGATGTTTTCTTCAACTGCGCGTAGTGCTATGTTGTTTACTTAGTGTTTCCTTTCTCCAGCGCTTTCAACAATCGATTGTAACTGATCAAGTCTTGCGTCAATACTCTTGCGAAACTCTTTGATTGAATGTAGATATGTTGTCTTACATACGTCATTTGATGTATTGTTTTCCAAAACGCCTGCTTTTATCTCATTGACTTCTCGCTCACACTGTTTTAGTACCGAGAGACTTTCATTTAAACAGTCTTCATCAACGACATTATCGTGAGTCACCGCAACCTAAGTGATCCGAACGAACACAACGCCCACATAAAGTGGCATCATGCTTTTCACAATAAAGTGACTGATAGTCGGTGTTATGACGTGGGCACTTTTGTTCGTGCATGTCTATTTCTCTTGACACTGCATCATATTTAGAATTTACTGGAAATGTATAATGTCTTGAAGCTCTACTGTGAGTAGAAAAAAGCTGCTACACAGTCGTTGGCTACAGTTCTCACAAAATCCATACACACCCTCCTCGAAGCAAAATCCGCATACATCCGAGGCGGTAGCCATGTTTGAAACTGTTATGTAAATAAAAACACCATGAAAGCTAAAGTTCATGATCAATAGTTCATAGTAAAAGACTGCTGTCTTTAAAACATGCTTCACATTGTATTCATCTATCCATAGTGATTCAAGCAGTGACTTATACAATCGAAGTCGATTGTGTAATGTTATTCATACAGTTTCATGTTCATATACATTCATTAAGGATTGCAATTCCGTATATGTTGAAGACCGATAAATAATTACAGGTTAAAGCGAGTATGTTCGACATTCGTTTTTTCCAAAACATGTAAAACGGTGATGAATACAACTCTAGGATAAACGCTCAGAAAAAGAAGTACCAAGAAATAAACGACAATGAAGTTTTATATAATTGCAAATAACTTTCTGCTGTTAAGCTTCATGAACACATGAAAATTGGAAATCTCCATTTATCTGTTTAGATGCGAGCAAAAGACACCTAGACATAGTTATTGTTCGGCCAGAATACGAGTAAACGTGCCATTATCGACCTAAACTTGTTCGTGAAATAAAATTGAAGTAGACCCTATTTTATTGACATACATTAACATTCCTCGTTCATATGCATATGTTGTTTACAGATTATGATAATAACAAATTTTCATTGAAATTGTTAACATGTATACTCGCTTTAATATGCATAACTTAGGCTTTGTTATCAATAATACAAAATAATATGTATTGTTTGGCAAACGCGCCCTAGGTAAACAGTGAAAACGCATTAACCTTAAATTCAAAATCAAGTAGAGTCCGATTCGATTTAACATATAGCCTTAAATAACAAGCATTAAATACCTGAACAGTATCTTTTAGCTGTATTTAGTTGTATTACCTTTGAATTATATTGGCAATATAAACGGAACGTGGAATGGCAACAACATATCTAGGACAAACTAATATGTGTAGATAAGCTTAAATAAATTAAACACACTGATGTGCGTATTAATTAAAAAGTACACATAAATAAACAGCATGGAACCTCAATATGTTGAATTCTCAAGCACACTTATTGCATTGTGTGTTATCGTAGTGCTGCATTCATATAATTGCTTTGTCATTATCGAAATTACAAAAAAAAACAGTTTTCAATTTTCACAGTCATTAATTTCAATGTTTTTTACACTTCAACACGATCTTTAACCCTTTTGTTGGGTACGAGATTGATTGTAGGTTATCAGTGATCGCACTACATGGGTACGAGATTGATTGTAGGTTATCAGTGATCGCACTACATGGGTACGAGATTGATTGTAGGTTATCAGTGATCGCACTACATTGGTGTTTCTTTTGCTAACCATCATACAATTTACATATATGTTAATTCGCTTGTTATTTTAACTTTCGATTTCGATTTCGAATAATTACATGTTTATTTGTATCAAACTGTTAAGCTAATCCGAAGACTACTTGATGGCGATGCATAATAAAATATAACAAATTGCGAAAATAAAAAAAATACCATTCGTTCGATGTTTAGGTGCTACAAGTGGTTAATACAACGGTTTGTTATTCGCTTTAATTTCCGTTGCGTGTGTACTAGATGTTCTAGATTTACTATCTTTCTATAAACGATAACAATTGTGTATTGGATAGTTGGATTGATTCCCCTCAGTGTAGTCAACCAATCTCTATACGTGTCCTGTATTAAACATAACTGGCCATGTATAATTATGCATTTTTATATAACAAAATTACACAAATAACGTAAATGGTAATCCGTATTATGAGTGCGCACGTTGCGTTAGAATTATATTTAATATAGCAAACAATGACACAGAAATCAGGAGATACATTTTGTTCCTGTCCACTTCTTTTATAACATAACCCAAACAATAAACATACGATGATTAAAACTGGGATCATGAAGACGTCCTCAAACCATTGCATCTGTTGCAGACTAGCACAATTGTTTCAAAATAGCAGAATGATGATGAAAAAGTAACGGTGTTCCGGGACTGGGAAGGTCGACCACCCATATATTTTAATTGCTATGTCACATCTAAAGCTTAACAATTCTTTGAGGTTTCGACACTCCGAATATGGTGATGGCATTTCCGGACCTCCAAATTTGGTAAAATATTTAGACCGGTTGATATAGCTATATTCTATATTTTCATTGGTTGGCAATTATGAATATTAATTAATTTATGTACATTTTTTGCTGAACGTTCGCTTAGAAATCGCCCAAAGCAGCAGTTTTGAAAACAATTCATCATAAAAAACTAGTTCATTAATATTACTTTTTAACATTCAATTCAGTTCAGGGTATTCAGCCCACAAAACACATGACTGGCGGAGGATCTCTGTTTAGTCGTCCCTCATTTCCCCCAAACGGCCATACCGGCAAAGAAAATGATGATGATGATGATGATTCAATTGTGCCTAGAAATACATGGTATCATTTAATAGTTATTTTATCCTTATATCCAATTACTGTATGAGATGAAGTCTGAGTGGAAGAAAGTTGTGTGAATGAATGATCAGTGAACTGTTTTTTTTTACTGCTACTGCTACTGCTGTATATTTATATTCTTTGTTACTACTTTCTTCCGCGACTGTTTCTTAAAGTTGAACATGCACACAAAGAATGTACAGTACCTTTCTATTTTAAAATTGTTTTAAAAGTATTATGTTGTAATCAACCTCTTTGCCAACACGATGCTTGCATTTGCTAAATTATTAATCATCGCAAACCGGCACCTTTTCTGTTCGCGTTCGCGTATAAGAAACGGTGCGATGGCATACTTCTTTCACAGTTTTTCCCACGTGATTATGACATATCATATCGCCCTTTTTTGCATAAATGTATTCTTCCGCATTAAAATGCATATCTTGTGTCTGTACTCGTAGAGTGTTTTGTTAGCTTAGGACGTAAAACTCATTAAAAGTCTTCTTTACTTTTAATTCAACAACAACGTGTATAAATAAGATAATATCAACTTACTTCAAACGGACAATCTATGCATTTTGAGTATGAACCTAATGTATATTTTGACAATATTATCATAGTACTGACCTTTATGCATGATTAGAGCACAGTTTACGAAGAATAAACTTGTTTCCGTAACTGAAGCGATTTTTAATAGATTGTAGAATACCTCACCAAGTATAGCGATATAGTGTTTTTAAAACGTGTACGAAAAAAAAAAGAAAAAAAAGGAAACAGTAAAAACAAATGTGCATGTGTGTCATGTCAATGTTATCTAGCTATATCCCAATAATAATTGAATTAAACTCGAGGAATTACTTGCAACAACAAAAAATTAACTACATATATATTTTACTCTGGGCGCATTTTATGCCCAATTAGTTCAAATATATATCAATATATATGTATATTAATAGATCTTTGATTAGTTCATCTATCCTAAACAATCTTTTAATATACTTTTAAACATAGTTACATATACCTAAAAGCAACATACACTTTTTCCCTTTTGTGTGTTTTTTTTTACCCTTTCCTCTATTTACTTGTGTTGTGCTTTTCACTTTTGTTTATTCTTTAAATCATGTTTGAAAATGACACTGATTTAAACATATTTTTACACCAACCATAGTCTTCATAGATCCTATGTACCATAATTAATATCGAAAAAAGATTAAACAAATTTATTCAATCTATGTATTTTTAACATAGTTTGTTATATCCAAACTATATTATGTTTAAGATGGAAATAAAAAATAGAATTACAAAACTTAATTCATACAGAAAACTGTGGTTACCTCAATAACATTCAATCCGATGACCTCAATTTAGCCGACAGAAGTTTCGACATACGTTCTAGTGTTGACTCACTTGCTGCGAGTGTTAATATTCCAGCATTAATTAATTAGTTCAAGAGTACTCGAATCAACAAGGACATTTGGATTCTTGCCAAGCGAGTAATTGGAACTGTTCGTACAAAATACACTTTCTTAAATGAAACAGTCTCTATTGGATTTCTGATGAACTTAACTATACAATGATTGACAAAATTGCCCACGTTTGTTGTGCTTTGGTACAATTGAATGAATCTATATTCGTTTTGAACTGAAAGACTAGTTCAACCAAGTATTCCTGCAAAAAATTAGACATATACAAGTTTTCATTGTGTAGTCGAATCTAGACTATGCATTGCCAAGTCCTCATTAGTTGTGACGGTGTATGTTGTATTATGTTATTTCTAGCATTAACATAAATATCATTTTACATGATATTGAGTAAGTTGATGTTTTGCATTGTTACAATTTTCTGCTGCTTGAACAGCTGAAGTTTGACTATTTATTTTACAATGCATTAATTTTCGCAATGAACGATATCGATCATAAATAAACTACATGTTTTTCATGGGGTGAACAATTGTTCTTGTAAATTGATTCTAAAGTCATTGATTTACATTTAACTGTTATTTATGTGTTCCAAGGTTATACACAAACTTCTTATCCTCAGTATCAGTACAGCGATGATCTTACAATATAATTAATAATTAAACTGTGTGATGCGACACCCTATGAAAAGAAATCTTGATTTACCGGAATACATGTTTTCAATTAATGACGCTTGTAATGATTTTCTTTTCTCACCTGTGTGCAGGGAAATGTTAATGTTCACTAAGGAATCACTTGTATGTTTTAAGATTGAAGACTACAGCATGATACTTACAGGAAGGTCTGTTTCAATCAACTAAAACTTATCCGAAAGAAATGCAAAAATTAAAAAGGAACTTGTATACGTGTAAAATTTCTTTCTTACATATCACATAACATACCATTTTTTCTTTCTTAAATGCATTGAACGTAAAATTCTCTATAAGAAAATGTATGGTTATTGGGGTCCCGATTTGCTAAATGTTTACTTTGTATTTTACTAAAGCTCAATATTTTATATTAAATTATATAAGGATCGGAATTAGTATATTGTGACTTGATTAAGAGTAACGCGCTGTAAACAGCTCGGGGAGATAATCGATGAAAATAGTTTGATTTTAGATGAACTATTCATCGCCTGAAATTCTAAATTACTACATGTGCTACTTAAATTGCATATTTCTTTCGTTAATTATCATTCACGACTAAATCAATAATTGTAAGACTTAAAAAGGCCACATTAATACATAAACATTAACTCGATCTGATAAAGAAGGAAGATAAGCACAAGAATTTGAAATAGTCTACTACACTCTCGTCACTGATATCTGCGAAGTATACTACTTTTTCCGCGATCGTTACTTTAAAGTTGAACATGAACGGAAAGCAATTTTTCTAGTTTGAAATTGTTTTTAACTTATTATGTTCTGATCAACACTATACTTTCATTGTCGAAAGTATACATTATCACAAAACGGCACTGCTTCTGTCCGCGTATATAAAACGGTACGATTGCATATTTCTTTTACGGTTTGACCACCTGATTATGACGTATCGTTTCGCAGTGTCTTGCATAAATGTCTTCCTCCGCATCATACTGTTGTATCTGTTTTCTTTGAGTCATTTGTTAGCTAAAGACGTAAGGCTCGTTAAAAATACAATGTTGCATGCAACGACAAAATGTATAATTAGACAATCTCCATCCATTTCAAACGAAAACAAAAATCGTTTTCTGCGCAAATGCGGGTTTAGTGCTAACCAATTGTATTGTTCTCCAATATTAACATGACACTGACCTTTATGCGTGATTTGATAAGAGTACAATTTAAGAAAAATACAAAAGTTTCCGTACCAGAAGCGATTTTAAATCGATTGAACCTTTATTCACTAAGTACAATGTTATCGTGTCTTAAATTCGTGCAAAACGTGTATGAACAAAAACGAAAGCAAGTAAAGAAAACAATCCAAGCGTTTAATTTATGCTACTGTTGTATGAGTGCCAGGTCAATGTTGTCGAATCAGGTTTGTGACATTCAAGGATAGCGACGTACATATATTATTATTATATACAATCATTGGGATGATACAAAAACACTATTTCAAGTTTTATAAATTTTATGAATGCTAATAAATGAACCAAATATGTTTTATAAGCAGTTGCGCTTCTAAATATTAATATGAGCCATACAATTTGAAAAAAATAAATAATTTTATGTTTTCCTAGTGTAAGAACCCACCTAAAATGATACAATTGAAATAAATTTAGAATAATCTTGCGTTTCACCATTTCCACGTGCAAAAAGACAAAACTATACATATCCCACGTGCTAAAGCGTCAAATGATCACATTAACATTTTTTAAATAAAAATCTTAACTCATAACTGAGATATTCAAGTTTGAAAATTGTTGCGTTGGAAAAGTCTCAAAGTGTTTACCAGAACAAACAAACATCTTGTATGTACACATGTATCATACACTTCCCTGAAACCACAAATTCATGAAAAGGCATTGAAGAAACTGACTGTAAAACTGCAATTTCCGGCAAAAAGAATATTTGGCAAAGACAGACGGGACGATATCATAACACACACACAATAAATGCAGACATGTATGTCAACAACGTGATATTTTCTATCATTGAAAGCAATACATATTGGTGTTCGGTAAAATGCATTGATTAAACAAACGAGAAGAGCAGTGATTCGACAGATTGCACACATGTTTTTGATGTTAAATCACCTGTCGTTTTAGTTGCAGTGACTTGTTTATTTAGTCTTTTTTAAACATGTAGAGCTATATATGTGTTCGTTGTTTTAATTTGCGTTTTTCCCGACCAATGAAGCAAGGGTCGCAAAAAAGTTACTAAACAAAATCCGATATCGTTTCTGATGAACATCTAATCAACCATAAATTATATAACTATATGTTTTGTGGTTACTTTTATGTTGCATATAGTATATATATATATAAATATTT